>VZDJ01000056.1:2673774-2776213 GCA_008694505.1 Cyanoderma ruficeps | reverse complement strand
TCCTCTCCGCGCCTCTCCTCTCCTCTCCTCTCCTCTCCTATGGGTTTTGAGTGTGAAGTGTGTGGGGTTTTCTAGTTAATACTTAAGGAAATAAAAGTTTATGTAAAAGTTGAAATATTTTGCTGAAAAGAGTAGGGCCATGTTTGCTGTGAAAGCAGAGTTAGTTCTGCATGAAATGATTGACATTTCCAGAGTTTTGTCCCAAAAAACCAGAAATTTTCAAAAGAGATTTTGATGTTTGTTTTATGTGGAATTACTGGCCTGGCTGGGCTTAGCTGATTCATGAGAAAAATGTGGCCTTGCCTTAAGCCTGACTTTATCCACCTGAAGATAAACATATATTTAAGTGTTTTGATGCCACAACTGGATAGGTTGTCCCAGCTTCAGCAACTCTGCATGGCAAAGCACAGCTTGGCATGGTTATACACATGCCTAAGTCTCATTGACTTCAAACCTGTGTAATTGGGTTTCTGAGGTGTGAATGGACATGTGTGCCGTGGCACAGCCTTCACAAAATGATCGTGATCTGGTTCCTAATGCTTGCCAGAGCTTCGTGTGTTTTTAAGGGGGTTTTAGTCCCTTTGTCAGAACTGGTGGTGAAGGGGGAGTGTTAGGAGAGGTAAGGAGCTGTCAGCTGGGAAGTTGTACTCGAGGTAAGGACTAAGCAGGAGAAATAGGGGTAAAGTGATCTTTCTGTAAGGTAACCTGACTTCTGTGACCTGTGGCTAAACATAGTGCAGTGGAGTGATGTGTCTGAGACCATGGAACAACACAGAGGGGAAATGGGAGCAGAACCAAGATGTCCTAAATTTCCTTTGCCCCAGACCGTGGCACAGACCCCACGCCAGTAACACACAGCGGGGTACAGGAGGCAAAGAGTAACAGGGCACGTGAGACAGCAGATAAGCAAAGAAAGATAAAGACAGGACATAGGTAAAGTCAGGTTGCACTGATAATGTGCGTGCTTTTGGAAAGGATGCCATAGGGAGAGGAACAAGATCTTGTTTGCTGGTGTGCCACATGTGGGAGTCACCAAGGCAAAGCTCTCAAAGAGTTCTGCCCCCTGACCTGTGTTATGTGGGGGCTTTTCACCCTGGTGGTTTTGAGGAGAGCTGCAGCCCTGTGGAAGGCAAACCAACCCATCGAGCAGGGTGTTGTGATGGAAGGTGGCAACTCTGGCTCCCTGGAGGAGTGCTCGAGTTTAGATCCTGTGATATTTGCAACAGTCTTCTGCTTCCCACCCTCCCTGGGGGTTGTTTTCACTGAAGTCCTTGTGCCAGGAGCCTTCTCCTTGTCGAAATGGCCACTATACATTTAATCCAAACAACCAGGTGACTCCAGCACAAAGCCGGTGGCAGTAATCCAGCGTTAATGATTACCCTGGGCCCCTTGGGTTATGTAAGCCTGGATGTGCTGTACTCAGCGCTCAGCTCGGACCTGCCCTCCCCGTCTGGGAGAAATACCAGGGACCTGCCAACACACATAGAAAGCTCTTTGGAGCCAGCTGGGATTTTCCTTTTGACAGCACCTATGAGACCCGTTATTCACTCAGTTCAGTGATTGCCATGCCATGCTTGCTTGTTATTCAGAGACGTTGCTCTTAAAGAATGAGTTGTGCTAAGCTCCCACTGGCTTCAGCACAAGCCAAAGACAGTGACTGCCATGGCTTATCCACGGTAATAATTTCTCAGCTAAGGCAGGAACTACAAATCCCAACAGGTCCTTGGCTTCCCTTGCTCATTTCTTCTGGGACATTTGTGTTTTTGTGGCTTTTAATCGCTTATTCCGTGGATCTGAGTTTTGTTCTTGCCTATTTTTTGGGGGGGTGTGGTGGGGTGGGAGGTATTTGAAGGTGTGTAATGTGTGAAAAATAAGTATTGAAGAATATTCAGAGGCTGGAGACATAATGCCTCTTCTGGTTAAATTATCCGGATCATGAGATTTGCAGCTCCTCAGTGCTCAGTGTTTCACAGGTCTAAGCTTTCATCTGCTCTGCTGGATCAGTGCAGGTCTTCCCCCAGCTGGAGCTGGAGCACATCCTTCATCTCTTGCCATGTTCTCTACTATGCTCTACTTTTCTGATAGCTCTGTGGTTAGGCTGACTCAAAGCACATGTAAATACTTGATCACCTAAAGAGATAAGGTTGGAGGAACCTCCTAGCTCTTGGAGAAGTCTGTTACAGAGAGATCTCATCAGCTTATTCATGGTGCCTGTGTGGCCATGCCTTGGCCAGCATCTCATTAAGCCCCAGAATGCTGTTCAGATCATCCTGAAGACTAGAGCAACATCTGAGAAGGGCTTGGCCGTCACAAGAAGAGGGCAGTGTTTGCATCTCTGCCCAAGCACAGCAAGCCAAGCTATTAGGTGGAATGGGAGTGAAATACAGGAGTGACAAGTAACTGTTGGGAAGGCCAGCTCTCCTCTTGCAAACGGTGGTGTGCATGTGGTAACCCTTGCCCTGCTCATGTTGGATTCAAAAGCATCCTGAAAGGGAGAGAAAATCAAGGTGAATGTGGCCTATAGTTTTGTGTAAGGGAGCTGAGGAAGGAAAACAGAAACTTGAGCAAGTTATGGCGTAAGAGGCACTGTTCTGTCTTTTCCAGTAAAAAGAGAGTGATGGGCTCTTTTTGCAGAAAAGGCTCTGCTTGCGCAGGAGAAAGGTCTGAGCTGGCAGCCAGCATCAGAACAGCTGCTGTGCACTGCTCTGGGGCAACAGCAGCTTTACATCAGGAGGTTTAGTGAATAATGATCAGAGGGTTGTGCCTTGGACCGTTGGCGGTCACAAAGAGAAGGGTTTGGGGTTGCTCACTCTCAGTCCCTCAGGTCCCTTCCTTGTATGATACTGCTTTTCTCCTGAATCTCTAGCTGATTCTTGGAGGAGACTCAAGGGATTCTTAGCACTTTCCAAAGCAGAAATAGTATTTATCTATATAAATGAGGAACCTCCATAAGCAGTCTAAGGCGTTTAGTAGAAAAATCTATCCAGGAATTGTTTTGCATGTGACTGAGGGTGGAGTCCAGCAGCCCACAAAAAGAGAAGTAAAAATAATTACTGTTAAGTATCTAAAAAAGATTCTGGCATCTGCCTTTCCTACTGAGTCCAGTGGGCCCCAGCATAAGCCCTGCTACTTATTCCAACATTTTAGTTGCAAATACAGGAATTGGGCTATTGGGCTGAAAAGTGTCCAGGCATTTAATAAACTCACCTTCCATAAGGGAGCGACGTGAATATTTGAATTTGGCTGTTGACTGCTGACTTTTTCTGAGAAGTCTATAAACAGCAGCCAGGTAATCTCTCACTTTTTGTTTCTCTGCTGTGTGTTGTTTTTCCATGGACAACATGTTCTGGACCTCAGAGAGTTGGCTGAAGCTAGATTCATTCAGATCCTGTGTCCCTGGTGGCAGATAATGCATCAGGGAGGGCAAAGGGCTTGGAAATTTTGTTGTGTCAGAACAGTGATGCTGCAGCCAGCATGGCTGGAATAACAGCAGGGCTGTGCTGACGGTGGCAGTGCTGGAGCAAGTGGCCCCATGGAGCCCTGCCCGTGCTGGACTCAGCTCCCCGGTGTGGGGCTCAGGCCTGGCTGGGACATCGTGTCTCCATGGAATTGGGAAGGGCATGTGGGCATCCAGGGACAGGGCTGATGGGGGCAGCCCCTCACTCTAATGACACCTCTGCCTTGGCTGATGTAGAAATGGCCTCTGGTGTGGGCTCACCCCTGCTGGGAGTGGCAGATGTTCCTGTGTCCACTTTGGCTGGAAGAAGGAGAGTGCAGGATGATGAGCAATCTGTCGCCTCTCAAAAAACCAAGTTAGTTACAGCTGACAAGTTTGCTGGTAAACTCTCCCACTTGCTCCTTAGGAATTAATGGCACAACTGGAGGGTGTTCATTTACCTGCCACTCAGGACCTTTAATCTCCCTGCATGGTATTGGTATTCCAACAACTGATAAATAAACACACGTTAGTAAGGCATTGGGTGGATTTAGTTTGGTACTGACACTCCAACTGTCCTTCTCCAGCACTGCCCTGCCTGAACTCCTGAGCATTAACCCCTCACTCAGTGTCCCTGGCACTGCCTGGTAGATAATCCAGGCTTAAGATCAGTAAGAGCCATGAAAGTTTAATGTGAATAAATCTCTGTCATGCCTAAAGGAGAGATTAGCGAATTAGAATTGGTCCTGATGACTTCATGCAAGTTACCTGATACGCTGTGACTGATCCCTGGTGTGGGTGGAGGACTGTGAATCCAGGGAGAGCTGGAGCACCTTCCTAGCTTTGCTTCTGCATTTTCATGCCAATCTCATTGAAACAATTTAGCTGTTCTAAATTAATAATGGTATTTGGCAGCTCTCTAGCATCTTCCAGATGAGACGCTGAACACACTTCCCAGTGGGAAAGTGAGCTTTTCCTGCCCCTTCAAGAACAGTTGTTACCATCACTGTGCAAAGTCAGAAAAAGGATTTAAATTATTTGAACGATAGTCCTTGGGGAACTTGTGGCAGAGCTGTTGAGGAAGTCCAATGTACCAGTTCCTCCCCAGACCCAGATGTCAACCACAGCTTAATGATTTGGTGTGATTTGGAGCCATCTGCACACTGACGTGTAGATGCACACTCGGGGAGAAGTGGGGATGCTTTTCAGCCCTCTGGATAGGCTTAAGACTTGCATGAGGTGAAATGCAAGAAATGACAAATGTTTATTTTGCTGATGTAGCAGGAATGATGTTGGTGCAGGTGTGGCCCTTGCAGCTTCTGCAGGACCTGGGGAGCAGTAGGTGAACAGCTTGGCTGTATCTGCTTGTGACTTCTTAAGTCATTGCAGTGGCACTCGGTGACCTCTGCAAGACAGGGCCACGTTCTTCATCTTCTGTGGAAACTTGTTGACTCCCACAGTAAGTAGCAAGAAATTCAGCTCAGGTTTTTTTCTTGCCTTTACCGTCCCATGAAGCATTTCCATGCTGCTGAAGCTGTCACCCTTACGGTGTGACCAAGAGGAGGCTGATTAGCACCCTCAGAGGTTTCCTTGCACTAAAATTCAACTTGCACCTTGTCCCACCTTCCTAAACATCTACCTACAATCTTTCCTCCTTAACTTTGATACTTTCAGCTGACTTGTCTCAAACACATTTGTTCTAAAGAAAATTACCTGCTGCTGATGCACGAGCTGTTATCTATTAACCCAAACATTTAGATTGCATAAGTGTCCATTTTGAAAGTTAGTACAGAAGAACTAGTCCAATGTAATCTGTGCTGTTTATCCTGATCTTTTATTCAACTTCTGGAACTAGATAATTTGTGTGGGAATTAATAAACTATACTCTTTGTTGTGATAAGTTCTAATTATTGCTTTCCAGGCAGTTTGTTTGATCAGCAAATAACCAGTCACTAGCTAGAGCAATGTGCTGAGAGAGAAGCAGAGAGAGGTTTCTACCTTGTAGTGACTAAGGAGGTATTTGTAACCCACAGAGAAACCCTGCAAGTAGGGTCTCTTTGCAGTATATTTGCAAAGCTAAAACCCTGAGTCAGCTGGCAGTCTAACAAGATGCAGAGGACTTATAAAGCACATTTGGGGCTGTTGAGAAAAGAAATAAATTCTTTCTCATTAGAAAAAAAATTGAAGTGTTCACGAAAAGAGCAAGGGAGGCAAGAGAGACAGCGGGACAGGTAATGTGGTGGCAGGCAGTCACTGGGGATGCTGGCTGGGCTGATTTGTTGATCCCTCACTGTGGCAACAAAACCTACACCTGCCCATGTTGGGTGGTTTGAGGTAATGCTCCTTCTTCTTCATTTTCTTTCACTCAGGCTCCCTTTGTGAAACAAAGAACTTGTGATTTTGCTAGAAGGGGTCTATGAGTGAGCGAATGTTAAAAACAAATAAAATTTCTAGTGCAAAACATGGCAGCCAGCTGGGGGTTTATTCAAGTGAAGTGCTGTTTGGGGACTTGGCCACACAACTGCGCAGGGACAATGAGGAGTGGAATCTTCTCTAAGTTTGTCCTTGAAGACTACTCATGAAGCCATAGTTAAGACTATGTTAGCAAAGAGAAAAACTCTGGAGAGAGATATTTAAATATTCAAGGTCATATTCCCAGTCATTCCTAAGCTTAGTCATTCTCCACCATGCTTTGCTATGTTTGCTCAGCTGTATTGCTGGGGCAATGCAGAGGCATTCACTCCCCTAATTTTTTGGATGGGCACAAGGGCAGAGGTGAACCTCCTTGCTAAAGGTGGAACAGCAGCTTTTGACGTCCTGCCTCATGTTTAATGTGTGAGCCTGATAAGCAGCACATGGATTTGGAGCCTCTTCTGTTCAGGCTCTGGGTGCAAAAAGCCACAAAAAAAGAACTCTCACCCAGGTGAAGTCTCATCTCTGTCAGTGAAGGCAAAAGCCTCACTGAATTTGTCAGAGCCATGACTTCACGCTCAGTTTGTACTGAGGTAGCCCTCCCTCCCAGGGCTAATGACTCTGCTTGCTGGGCTGGCCTGGGAGGGAACTGGGAGCCTCACCTGGGCGTGGGTTTAATCAGAGGTCTCAGCAGAGGAGCTCAGGTGAAGGGGTGGGATGGTGATAGGGTGCTCATGGAGGTAGCTTGGGTGTAGACACCTTCAGGGGGTGATCAAGGAGGGAGACTACAACAAGGAGCAGCCGGCCTGTGTAGTGAGATGCTTTGAGGAATGAACCTTCAGTAGGTATTGTGTAGGGAAGGCTGAGATTGACATGGTTGGACCTTTTGGGTTTTTGAGAAAATGGGTTCCATTCAGGTGTGAAAGGGGCTTGAGGCTGGTGGCTAAAACCTGTTTGTTGGTGTTTTTGAGCCCAGGCAATGACGAATTGTGCTTGGCTGGCAGGAAGTCATGGTGCTCCCTTAGTGAGGTGTTTGAGCTTAGTGCCCTGTTTGTGTTTTCTGCTCAAAGATGTAGGATAGGTCCCTGGCTCAGCTCAGGTGGCTGAGCCTAGGCTGTGCCAAAAATCATGACTCAGGGGATCATGGACCTGTTCTCCTTTTTCTTCTCCTGGCACAGAAGAGAGGGCTTCCTCCTTCTCCAATATCCTAGTGTAAAAATAAACCTATCTTCAATTCTTTATTTTCTTTTTCTCTGGATAAAAGAGGCTGGGCTCTGAATCACAAAGACAAGAACACAGGCTGTTTTTTTGTGAGGCAAGGAGGAGCAAACACAGTTTTGCCTCTGAGCTAGAGAGTTTCCTAGTACAGGGCACAGTCCAGATTTTTCCACGTGTCGGCTTGAGCCCAGACATCACCCTGACAACATGTGGGAACATAAATACAAACAAAAATAATTTCCAGATGAGGGATGTATGCAATGTTTTCTTTTACTGGCATTTATGCTTGCTTATTTGGCTGGAGTTGACAAGCAACTCTGCTTGTTGCAACAGGGCAGTGGGAAGATGCTCGAAACAGTGAAAGTGCCTCTTCAGCTCTGTCTGCATCCCCAGAGGGATCCAAAACCCAGGGAAGACAACTTGGGGAGGCTCTGTGCAATTTTCAGAGAGAGACAGGGCCCAGGAACCAGCAAGAATGGTCTTGTCAAAGCAAAAGCTTTTGGGGGACCCTGACTGACCCATAACCATTCAGGAGCTCTTGCATCTCATCAGTGCTTCTTGTCTGGCTGTGCTGTGCTAGACCCCCTCCTTGTGGTGTGTCCTTATGGATCTGAGTAGGACTCCATCCTCAGGAAGTGAAAGCAGTACCCCAGGAAAGGAGGTTTTGTATTTTGTCTTCTTTCACTTGTGAATAACACAAGGGGGTTTTTCAAGGGGGTTTTCATTGCTGGGAGGATCCCTGAGCAGCCAGGTCACAGTTGGATAAGGATTTGTTTGTGTTGAATGCCCAGCATCTCTCAAGATTCCTCGTGGAGGAAGAAGGGGAGATACCAGGGGCTATAGCTCCTTGTTTTACACTGGAACCAACTTCTCCTTCTCTTCTGCTGTGTGTGGCTTTCTCATGGGCTATGTGGTCTGCGTCTGATGCCCCCTGAGCCTGGGGACACGAAAGCCGTACCTCAAGCTCCTTTTTATGGCAGAAGATAAAACCATGGCCTCTTACATGTGTGTATATATATTCCCATAGAAAGTACAGAAAGTTGCTACTCTAAGCAATGCAATCAGGATGCCTAGACACGATGCTCTACTGCAGCCCTTTGACAGTGGTCCTGGTATACACAGGCACTGAATTTCTTTCCAGCTTATCCCCAGGGCACCATTAGGAAAGACAATAATGACAGCAACATTAAAATTGGTGAGTGGGAAGCAGGGCTGATTCGTGTTGGCTGCCCTTATAGCTATGTCTCCTTTTTTTTCCCTTTTTAAATTTTTTTTTCTTTTCTCTCTCTGAAAAAATCAGTCTTGAATGTAGCTTCAATATATTACAATAGTCAGCCCTTGATGCTGCTGCTTTGAGGCTGTACAGCTACCAAGTCTAAAAATAACTAAATAAATCACTCAAATGAGGCAGCAAGCAAATAGATTTGCCCACCTGTTTATTAATAAACACATGCACAGGAACCTATATTTCTATATTAGAGCATGGCTCTGCATCTCCTGTGGGTATAAAAAGAAAAACACCTGGCAAAGAGCGAGGGCAGTAAGGCAAGTACAAAGTTTCCACAGTAAACATATTTGTGTTTGCCGAGCAAGTGTTGCCTTAGGAAGGCAGGCGAGGGGAGCAGCTCCTGCTGGCTTGCAGAGCCTCGGATTACCAAGCACAGGGAGAGAGAGATGACTCCCTGACAGCTGCAGATGTGCAGGCTGCAGTTGGATCATACAGGGGAGCATTCCAGAGATGGGACGGGCAAGAAATCCTCCCCAGCCTCTCTCCATGCTGACTGTACCTATGGAAAGTCCAAATGCACTTCCTCCTTGGACTGTGCAACTTGGAGAAAGCAGCCAGGAGATACCACCACCAAAGCTCACCTTTGCCGTTGTGCTTTGTTTTGAGGAGGTTTTTTAAATTATTATTTTATTTATTTGTTTTCTGGGGCTTATTGCCTGAGGGGCTGTTCCTTGGGAAGGCTCAGAGCATGCCTTACCCTTGCAGAAATATTTCTGCTGACTTGCAGAACACTCCTTTCACAGCATCAGTGTAAAGGTGTTTCCTGTCCTGGTTGGTTTCATGGTGATTTGTGTCAAAGCTGACTATAGGGGTAAAGGATGAAGGAGACACAGCTGGGGGAAGAGCGTGCCCAAGGCATGCCAGGCCCTGGCAGAGGGTCTCTGGGAAGTAGGATCAGGGTCTCACAATGACAAGTGTCATTCCTGTGCTGCTAGGTCAGGGTGGCTGAAAAAACTCCAAGTGGATGTATCCATCACGGTGGCTCCTTTTCTTCCTTCCCATCCCAGTTTGCAAGCTGTGGTGTACCACCCTCCCAGCCACACTGCTATTTCTGCTCCATCACAGGGTCAGCTGAAACATGCTGAACAAGGGGCAAAAGGATAACAAAAAAAACCTGAAGCAAAGTACGTCTAACTGGGACATGTTAAGATGTGTGGGTGGGTGTCTCAGGTCTTTCTACACTGCTGTCTAGCTCCGTAAGAGACCCAAGAGTTTAATTAAGGATGATGTCTCTTTAGAATTAAACAAATAGTCTTGCACAGGATTAAGACCAAGCCTCCCACCCCACTGCCTGCAGCTGTTCTGGTGCAAAGACAATGTCAGGTTCACACCTGAAAATCGTGTGAGCCCACAACAGGCAGTTGCACCTGGGCTGGGCTCCTTCAAGATATTTGTGAAGCTTTGGGTCCTCCCACACCATCAGCCGTGGCAATAAATAAAGATTGTGAAGCTGCTGGGTAACATAATCAGCTTCACAGCTTTACTTAAATGGTTATTTTGCTGACCATTAATGTGCAAAACCTGAATGATGGATTTATTCATGTGGTCTTCACTCTGAAATTGACACCTAGGGGAAGGGGCATCAGAAGCATAAGGCTTAAGCATAAGCTGTGATTCAGTGGTGTGTATGTCACTGCACTTGGTTGCAGGACCTGCATTTTTCTGCCTGGGATAGGCTGCTGTTTAATCAGAATCACAAAATGATGTTTAATTAGGTCACAAATGGCAGTGAACTGTCATTTCTTTTGTGTATTAAAAACCTTGAATGGCCTGGAGAAATCCCATGAAGTAGCCTTGCCATGCCCTATCTGTCCTAAGAAACTGCCTTTACCTTGGGACAGGGCAGACTTGAACACTACTGTCCAGCTATTTCTGGTTGTGCCTAAATGATTTGTGTCAGCAGCTGCTACCTGCAATGAGATCTCCCAAAAAGAAACTATAGGCAGAGGAATACATCTAGGGCTGGCAGAAACCTTCCTTGACCCAGGACCGCTTGTAGGAATTAGAGAGGCCTTTTCTTCCTCCTAGTATTTTCATTAAAAGTTATGTTCAGATGGGATGGGTGGTGTCAGAGACATGTGGGACCTAGTCTGGCCATGTAGCCACAAGAAACCACCGAAAGTAATGGTCTGCTGAGGTCCTTTGTGAACTGAAGAAAATGTGCATGTTCCTAAAGTAGGAACTGACCAAGAGAGGGCCATCTCTAATGTCTTCTTGCTCTGCTGGTGGAGAAGCCTAAAGCAGCCCCAGTTAATAGGTCCCTCCTGGCTGTCAGCAGATGCTATTTCATTGAAGAAAACCAGCAGCTAGCACTGAAAGCTGTGCAAAGAGTGACCTGCCAGGCACTCGAAACAGCAGTGAGGGAGGCTAGACATGTTTAAGCAATAGTAGGGGATGGGTCATGTAATTTTGCCACAGCAATCTATTTCCATTTGGTTCTGCCTGCTGGGCCCAAGGCAAAGCATAACTCGCCGCTGGAATGGCTGTCCAAAGGACAGAATCTAATGAAGCCCAAAAAGGATCATACTCCTTTTCTTTAGCTCTTAAAACAAAATAGTGTATAATGGCAATAAACTATGGAAATCATTAAAGTTGCAAGTGACTGTCAGTCACAAAAGATCAGAGGACATAGGTCTTTACCTAAGTATGTTGTTGCATGATTTCTGGCAGGAAGCAGCTTTCAGAGCCTGCCCCACTGAGGAACTGGACATTATTTTGGGACATGTATGAAAATTTTGGTCATCTCATGGTTCTACATTTATTTTTGAAGTAGGTCCATGAGGCAGCTGCTCAAGTGAGATGCATGTTTTTAAACAAATAAGAGAATTTAGGTTAAATATTAACTTTTGGTCATTTAAACTCTGATAGCTCTGGCCTTCAGGCTGATCATTTAATGAGCTCCTTTCTGTTGCTACAGCAACTGCAGCCCTGCAAGACCTTGATGTTCAAGTTGGAAAAAAAAAATAAATTCAAGCTTGTTCTGAAATTTGCTTAGGCTTCTATTGATAAGTGTCTGCGCTCAGAGTCAATTGTTCAGACAAACAAGGCTTGGAAATGTACCACAGGGTTTAATGCAATCCTTGCACAACCCCGTTCCGAGCCATGGGCTCTTGTGCGCTGTTAAAAAAAAACCAACACAACAAACCAACAAACCTTAAATTTTGTTCCTTCTTCTGACATGCACTAAGCCATTCAGTGATGTTGTTTTAAGGAAACAAAAAGACTGGTTTGTTCTTCTTGCAGAGTTATCTTTGTACGCTGTGCAGTTCTGCCCTCAGTGTCCCAGTGCAGTGTCTGAGGTGTGACACAGGCTGACTCCTGGAAGGACAGAGCTCGTCTGTGCCCCCTTTCAGCATGTGTTTGGACACAGCACCATGCCAGATCTCAGCTCCTTCTTTTCTGTCCCTTTCGCACACAACTTCTGGCTAGAAGGTCCTTTCTTCTTGGACCTCTCCCAGACTTAAAATATTCAAATTTCCTCTGAATGCTGGTTCTATTTTACAAACTCTTTTTTTTTTTGATGACTTCTAAGCAGGTATAAATCAACATCACCTTCTTGAATTCACAGCAAGTATGCTACTTAATCCCAAATGAGGTTTTGGCCACCTGTTTTTGCAGCAGTAGAAACCTCCTCAGTTCTGTTTACTTCTCTGAATGTTTTTCTTAACAGTGTTGTTTGAATTCTCCGATTTTCAATGTCAAGAATTTTTTCTGTGTCTGGGCAATTGCATCTCCATCCCTGATGTAGGCAGAGGTCCAGAATGAGATTGTGAACACTACACACGTTTTTATTTCTAGGTAGAATGCTCCCACTCTTTATTAGAGAGGTATAAACATTTTAATGAAATGCGGGGTGCAAATGTACAGCTGAGTGCTCATCAAAGCTCATGGCAGAGCTGCTGTTGTCTTTAGTGTGCAGCCCCAAGGGCATCTCGTTTGAGTCATGTTTCACAATCGTTTTTAAATGTAAGGCTTTATGGCCCAATTTAAAGTACAACTGGGAGGAAACGTTTTTTCCTATCCTGAAGAACACTTGAAACCTTCAAAAAATAGTCCTGCTGTGTGCTGAGATGGGCTGACAGCTCCCAAACTGGGGAGGAGAAGCAGCCCATTATAACTAGTTAAAGCCCCAGTAATCTGGATTGTCTTGGAGAAGCTGAGGTGTTTAAATCCACAGTCTGAACCCGACTCAGCCTGCTGCCTCAGGGTGGATGGCCTGGCCAAGAGCACTTTGCTACTTCATGTTTTCTCTTCCAGCTCTGGTTCTGAAAAGTACATTGTGGACCTGAGATAACAACAGCGTTTTCACTGAGCTGTCACTGTGAAAGCTATTCCCAGGAACTGTTTCAATTTTAGCATTGAGTCTGCATTTTCTGTCAAAATAACATTTTGTCAAAAACCTCCAGACTGTTTCTCATCCAAAGCCTGCTGAAGTCAATGAAAAACACACTTCTTCAAGAGAATTTAATTACTATTAAGAGTACCAGAATAAAAGCATAACCACATTAGAAATTTGCTCTCTTGATGGAGGTTTATATTGATTTTTGGTTTTTCTGGACTACTGAAAATTAGGAATGGGGCTACTAGATAATGATCTGGACTTCGTCTTGGTTTGAAAAATGGTGTGTGAGACCATGAGCAGTCCGTGCCTGCTAGATAACGTGTTTGATTGCTGCAGCAGTCTAGCAAGGGGCAGGCTGTCATAATGGACAGATATGACCACAAAGCGATACCCTGGTCAGACGGTGTGTTAATAAAAATTCACTCCCATACTTTTTGGTAAAAAAAAAAAAGGCAAAACAAAAATAAACCCTAAAACAGGAGCACAGCCCTTTCCTCCTCCCTTGAAACTTTTGGCTGATAGAGCATCAAAGATTTTAAAGATGACTGAAAGAAATTCAAGAGGCAACAGTTTCAACACAACAGGGGTTTTTTTTAAAGAGTATATAGTTAAGAATGCATGACAATAAAAGACAAATGAAATCACCTCTCCACCTAACTCCTTCCAGAGAATGCGTGTGTGTGCTCACACAAATATCTTGGTGAGTTATTAGCCTGGAAGTCACTCAAGTCTTAGAGTGATCCAATTCTGTTGAGGAGAAGAAGAAAGTAAAGCTGCCAACTTCATGCTTCAAGTGGAACAATAATCCTGAACTGAGAGAACAACTTCCAAGTCTTCAGATGGCAAATTATTTATCTGCTGACACAGAACAATGTGCACTTTGTAGTTGATGTATGAGGTTCCCTATGTGCACTGCATTAGAAGGGAAGGGGGTGTGGAGTTATACAATTATACTTTTTTATTAATGGGGAAACACCCGGTCCCTCAACAGCTTTAAAAGCTATAATTAGTCACAAGGGAACCCAAATGCCTTTGGCAGCCCTTTTTGAGGTGTTTGACTATTTTGTTACTCGGACCAAAGGATGCTGCTGGCAAAAGTTTTCAGTCAAAGCTCTGGGATTATCTGCCAGTCCCCAGGACAGCTCTGAAAGAGTGTCCCAAAGGACCCCAATCAGTGCACTTCAGTTGATATTTAATTTTTTCCATTTTTTCCCTTTTGTGTTCTCTTATTTCTTTAGCTTTTTATTTTGACTGTAAATCTTCAATGTGGAGAATCTTGTCTCCAAGACTGTCTGTAAAACACCTTTTTACTACTGTGCTGTTGGGAGGATGGCAGAAACATGGTTTGTTTCTCAACAGGGAAGAGCCATTTTTGAAAGCCAGCTTTTGTTTTAGGATTGCCAAGCCTTGGCCCTGAAGTTTAGGTAACAAGCCAGGGCTCTGCCTAAAGGCAACTGCTTTTGGGCTTTCATTACCTGAGGCTCTCTGAGCTGAACTGGGCTCGTTTCAGCCAGGAACTGTCTGAGCTATCAAGACTTTGCAACATCATCATAAAGTAAAATCTATATAATTAGCATTGGTTATCTAGAGCCAAAAAGACTTCCTATCTCAGCACAAAATAATCCCTCTTTTGATTGCTTTAACCTTTATTAAAGGTAAGGTTTTTCAGTGGACTACTTGCATCCTTGTCTATGATCAACAAGTGGGTATTGCTGTCTGCAGCATCCCTGGAGCAGGCCAGCCCTAATACCATCCTTCCCAAAAAGCACCCCCTGTACAGATTTCCTTCTCAGTTTGCAATGCCAGGTTATGAGCCATAAGAATTCCTTTGGAGATGTTCAGCAGTGTTAAACAAAATTACCTCCTAGTGGGAATGAGTTCACATACCCAATCGATACATGTCCTCTGTCTGGTCATCAGAGTGGTGACATTACCTGCCCTCTGTGCTGGCTTTGGCCCTGGAGGGGCCCAGTGCTCAGCCAGAGTGGGCACCCCTGGGGTCAGGGCCAGGGCACGATGTGCTGCTGTTGCCTGTTAGGGAGATCGATACGGGACTTCTGCACCTTTCATTGGAACAATCCTCACGTGCATTTACCATGTGAAAAAACCCCAGGTGCATCCCAAATTCCCATTCAGGACAGCATGTGTGTCCTGCCAGGTGGCTTGCATGGAGTGGTTCCTGTTTGGATGCATTGCCTCTGCTCCTGGAAAATATGGCTTTTGCTGTTTATCCCTCAAATTAGACCAGCAGCATGAAAAGACACCCCACAGTGTGTGGGGGAATGAAAGGAAGATAAAGGCTGTAAAGACCCCATCTCATGTTCTAGTGTGAACTATCCTAATGTATACATTTCCAGAGGGCAAAGTGTGGTGTTTTTTAACTGTGGGCAGGAGAAACCCACTGTCAGCTCTTGCAGTGTCATGCAGAGCAGGAGAAAGCTTTGTGGAAGCACAAGACTAATGTGGTTTGGTATTGGTGGTTTGTTGGTTTTTTCCCCCTCCCTGATCTAATGTTAAGACTGGTTCTCATGAACAGTCTGGTGTTTACTGGTGCTGAGTTGGCAAGACTTTCTTTCCTTAAACAAGACAGAAGACCAGTTTCAGCTATATTAACCAGGCCAAATGTCAATGAAGCTGATTAAATCCATTCCCTTGGGCTCACTCCCTTCCTTGGCTGTTTTTGTTTTACGAAGTATTGATTACAATGACTGCTGATTACCATTTTTTTGATAACGATATTATAAACCACGATTTTATCTCGAGGTATTATCTCCAGCAAAGGGAAGAAACACAGACGTAAAACTTTATACTGTTTTCTGTATTTGGTCAACCAGCTTGATGCAGTAAAAGCGCTAACATCTCTGCCTTTTCAGAGCGTTTGCTTCCTTGCTTCAGCACTGCAAACACCTGCAAAGCCCTTGGCAAATATCTAATCACCACCTTTAATGTGCCTGAATGGCAGGACCATTCCCAGACTTCATCACCTTCAGTGGCCTGGCCAGGGATTACCAAAGTTGCTCTTTGCCTTCACTTTCTTTGAGCTTACACAATATTGCTGTAAAGCACATTGCAGAACAGCCGGGTGACTGATGAAATACCTTGCAGAGATGACAGGACACTGTGTAGACCTTCACACTGCACTCTCCCAGGAGAGAGGTGCACATTGCAAAGGGCAAGGGTTTGTCAGAAAACTGCAGAACTTTTGACTGACATATTCATGCTACAAATGATGTTGGGGTCTGATATGTTGAACAAGAAAAACTCTGACCTCTGACCTCTGAACTGAATTCAGCTTTGCATTCAGAATGGTTTTTCATTTAAGCCCTAGAAATTTTTATCTTAAGAGCTTTCCGTGCTGTACAGCTGGGATCCCAGCACAGCAGAGGCATTTTGTAGTACATGTTCAGAGTAACAATCAGAGCACTAAGCCTATGATTGAAGAGGAGGTGACACATTGGAAGACCTCTTGGCCCTGTAGAGCTCTGTACAGATAGGTCTTGTTTTGTCAAAATAGGGCTTTTGGCACACACCCATGCTTGTGCTGTGCTGGTAGGACCAGCTCTGCTGCAGGATGTCAGCAGCAGCAGTGTATGCAGGAGCTCAGCTCAACAGTGGCTCCACGGCATTCTGGATTGTACTGTTTCTTACATCCCGCCTTACCTGGGCTCTTTTGAAGGTGCTAAGGTGAGGAAAACAGAATTTGCCTCCTTGGAGATAAGTGTTTTGGGGATTAAGAAGGGAAATTCCTCAGGAGCAGGAGTTTGTACAAAGCTGACGTGCTTCTCTGGTTGTGTGCCAACCTTGTCCAGTTGGTGACATTTCCACACAGGGAAAGTGGGCACAGAAGCAGCTGAACCTGATATTTTCTATTGTGTTTGTTCTACCATTGCTGCAGGTCACTGTTTTATAAACACTTCATCTCCATGAGAAGGGTTTCATTCTTCTCCCAGCTGCAGGTTACAGCATGTTGTAAGATGATAATGCAGGAGCTTTGCCCTCAGTAAAAGAGGGACAGGGCTGCCTAGTTTGGCCAGCTGTTTGTTTCAGACATTTTCAAAGAGATACTCTGTTCTGCACTTATTTAAAATACGGCTAAATTGTTGGCAATGAAATAGTTCAGTGCTTGCTGCAAGATATCTCTACATATGTAAAATTATACAGGTATTTCTATGATGTGCACCTTAAACTGCCTTGTTTTATATTCAAGTGGCATGAGCATGTAGGTACCCAACTCCTAAGAGGTCAGAGAGTCTGAAAGCGGAAGATTTTTATCTTTTCCTTGGATTCTTTCCTCCATTGCCTCCCTTTCCCTTATCTCAGTCACTTCCTGATGCCTTTGCTGCCGGCTTCCTCTGTGCCAAACCGTAGTGATGCAGAGGGAGCAATGCAGCCCTGTGGCCACCAAAGCAGTGACTGCACCGGTCAGCATGGCTCTGCTGGGAGCAGCATGTGGCTCTCAGCAGACTGGAACCTCTTCCCGGAGCCATGTGGGTTGTGTTGAGTGGAGCTGTTGCAGGTGCTGTGCCAATGCCAGGCATTGACGGATCCAGAAAACCTGATTCTCAACTTGGAGGAGAGTGTATGCCTTTCTAGGCTTGGATCTGGTAGGAATCTGATTCCCAATCAGCATAAA
Organism: Cyanoderma ruficeps; assembly: GCA_008694505.1. Taxonomy (NCBI): domain Eukaryota; kingdom Metazoa; phylum Chordata; class Aves; order Passeriformes; family Timaliidae; genus Cyanoderma; species Cyanoderma ruficeps. The sequence continues at coordinate 2,758,884 of VZDJ01000056.1, read as the reverse complement.
AGCAAATGGATTTTGTGTGTCCAATGCCCTGAGTTTTGGAAATCTCAGCCTCTAACTCTCCTTGGTGTGTGTGTCTGTAGTCCCAAGTCAGGCAGTGCCCTGGGACAGCTGACAGGGTTCACTGAACTGGAAACTTGACCCTCTGTAACTCTTTTTGGACCCTGCAACTGCTTAGCAAGGCTTCCATTTTAACTAGTGTACTCATGTGCCTCAGTTTTAATCCTTCATTGCTTCTGGAGAACAGTCATTTAAAATGAAATCCTGGCCTCAGAGAAGTCGGTGGGAATTCTGAACTGCCTTCAGCCAGGGCTCCAGCTCTCCTGGAGCCTTGTGTCTCCCCACAAGGGCATTGAGCGAGCAGAGGGGCAAGTGCAGAATAAAGCAGGAGGTCAGGAGGAGGAAGTCAGGGTGCTGAACTGTGCATTGAGCTGTGGCTACTGCCAAGGGACTCCTGCCAAGGAGGGGAATATGCCCTTTCCATGCCCCATGCACACAGTCTCTCCTTGCTCAGCGTCAAGGCCACAGCGTACCCAGCGCTTCTGTGAGAAAGCAAAATGCGCAAGTAAACAGCAGCTGCCTTTGGCTCCAAACATGTCTCGGTTGGTTGCTCCTGTTTCCTTGTCAGGGGAGTGGTTCAGCTAAGGGAAAGGTGATTGAACCATTACCAGAGGGGAAAAACACCTATTGAAAATGAAATAATTCAAAATACTGGAAGTGGCTCCTTTATGTGAGCATAACTGTTTGATTTGGCCACTGACCAGTCCTTAGCAATCCTTTTTTCTTTTCCTCTGCTGCTGACAAACCCATGTGCCAGAGCTGTAGGGTGATTCCTGACCTGAAGGGAAGCAGATCTGGAGAAGTGTCCTTGTTTATAGTGGCACACAGGTGAGTTGGGAGGAACAGTAACAGTGACAGGATGTTTGAACCAGCTGCAAGGATCTGGAGGCTGTGAACACTGAAGGATAAAAGAGAGGAAGGGAATGGGATGCTAAAAGGAGTAAAAAGCTTAAACTGAGCAATGGAGACTGTAGATCTAAATGTCAGGGTATATTTCCTAATAGCAATTTCTGTCAAGTTATTGGATAATCCCAAAGGGAAATGCTGGAAATCTTGTACTTGGAGATGTTTCCCAACTTGGGTTTTGATGAAGGCAGCAGAAGATACATACTTACATAAAAACTCAGTTGAACTAGACAATCTCAGAGTATTTTCCCATCTCTAAAGTGTGATTTATACTATAAACACTGCCAGACCCTGCAAACTTAACTGTTGTACTAAAAGTGACTCAAACACGACTGCTTATATTTTTATACCCCTCATGATGTTAAACATTTGGTTTGCCAGGATGAGTGGGAGTATCCAGGACACACTTCACTGTGAATGGATTTCATGAACTATAATTACTAGGCAATAAATCCATACAAATGGGAAATGTCTCAGGCCTTGTGCTGGATAGTAGGAAAGGACAGGAACTGATTGTTTTGGGGGATCACATTTTTGTGTCCACTTAGAAGGAATTAAAACACCAATGCTGCTTTTGGAGGGCCAGTTAGGGCAAGGGCCACAGATTTGTTCTTTACATTAACAGTAAAAAATGTATTTGCGCAGCTATTTCTTGGATGGGAGCTCGCACAGAGACAGCTGGTTTTAATTAGGCAAACAGATGCAATAGCTGTGCAATTACAACTTGATCACGAGCCCATGGAAGGCGAGGGGATCTTCAGCAGTCTGTACTTAAACTGCTTGTGTTGGACAGGATTAGATCTGCAGATGAGAAATCCTGCACTCACCACAGCAATCCTAGGAAGTTGCTGCGACCAAGACTTTTTTCCCATGGCAGACTCCATTTGTGTACCAGCATTCCTAGTTCTGATTTGGTGATGGGTACAGATTTGGGGAACAACCAACTCATTAGCTTTGCTGTCATTATTTTCCTGCTTCCAATGTTGTAAACGATGGGAAAATATGATAAGAATCCCTGAGCAATTCCCTGGCAACATTTTAGGGGAGAGTGCAGGTATTGTATATTGCCAGAGGAGTTTGCTACTCATCATTACAGGAGTTATTTCCAGTGCCTTATATTATTATAATGCTCAAAAGGAGTTTTGTATTACTACAAATGAAATAAAAAGATAATTTCTTGCCAAAAAGAGATAAAAACACATTTTCAAATAAGGATCTATGAATCTGTGACTGTTTGAGGCACAGATCCCCACAAAGAACAATCTGGGCTTATCACCCCACTGAGGGAAAAAGTGCTTCTGTTGTTAGTGACAACACAAGGGGTTAAGCCCCTACAATCTGTGACTCATTATTCAGTGTCTTTAAGTATTATATTTCTTTCCTTGCTTTTTACAGAGGATGTGCAGGGTATAAATAGGTGAGTGTATGTGTGCATACCTGTGTGCATATACACAGAACACGCACATATACTTACAATTACTTTCCAAAGAAGTAATTATAAGCTCCAAGCAGTCCAGTCTCTGCATTATCTTATTATCATCAGCTGTAGTAGAACAACAATCTATCACTGCTGAGGAGGACAAAGACAAACTCAGCAAAGGAAAGACAGGCAGTTGTTCATTCAAGCAATAGTGGAAAACCTCAGCTTTACCTGCCTGTCATAAAAAGCCATCAAAAACTCCTGCAGGGGGTTCCTGTCCCCCCCTGCCACATCATCAGATCCAGAACAGTGCAGAGCCTGTTCACTCTGCCCAATAAAATCGAGAGGAAAATCTCCTAAGTCAGGTCCAGCCCTCAGGCTCTCGATCTGACCCTGAAAATATCAGCTCTGGCCCATATGAGGTTGGGCCTTCTCCCTTCTCACTCTGTTTAACATCACTGACAACTCTGTGTAGGAGCATTGTTTCTGGCATGTACAAGAGTGCTCATGAAGCTCTGCTGATTAAAACATGTGCAAAACAAACTGTGTCAGGTCCTGCCCTTCCCTTCCTTGGGGAAGTCTGCCCAGCCAGGCCAGCCAGCTGAGACCCTCTGTGAGCCTGTACTAGAGAGAAGGGAGGGTGTGATCCACTGTCCTGTGGCTTGGAAGATGTTTATGAAAGGTGGACTCAAACTGCTCTTCCACCAACATGGATGTGACTAGGTGGCTGTCCCAAAGCTCTCTCATCTGGCAGTATCTGGCTTGGTTTCTCTGTGTCTTTGTGACAGCAAATCATGCTGAAGTGGAGCTTGTCAGTGCAGGGTGAGAAATGAAAAGGTGACCTAGCTTCTGGAGAAAAACCCACAGGCTTCTGCCCTCAGGCTGGGCAGGGAGCCTGCCATCTTGTTGTGAAAATTACAGCTCCATTCCAGGTCGGCCAGGTTCCCTCTTTCCCCCCCTTGGACCTAGCTCTGGGTGGCAATGCTGCTCACATCTGGCTTGCAAGCATCTCTCTTTCCTCCTCCTTCCCCCACCCGCTCTAGTTCAGATCCCCAGATCGCTCCCTGTGTGTTAGAGAAGGGAATGTGGGGCTGTCCCAGGCCTTCCCTCCAGAGATGGTTGGGTGTGTTTTGACAGCCCTGCTCACTCTAGCCTTGTCACCTTCTGCACTTCCAGCTCCACTTCTGCCATGACCAAGACACCGCAGTCTCTTTTTCCTTCTTATTCCTGTTTAAAACTTTCCTCTGAACACAAGTTCTTCCTCTGTGGGTGTCCTCACAAATTGCATTTGACGTGCTGTTCTAGGCAAGGAGGAGGTACCTGGTGAAAGGAACTGGTTTCAAATGCAGGAATCACCAAACTCCACATTTGCTTAATTCTCTGCCACAAAATTTTGGGCAGATCCTTAAACTTCACTCCTACTTTTGTGATGGAAATAATTTTCAGTCCACTTCAAATTAGAGTGGGAATCCCTTAATTCTTTCCAGAATTATACCCTTGCTATCCAAACATCCAAAGTTTGAGTTTCATTAGAGATCCTAGACCAAAATTTGTGTCATATTGCTTGATTACTGAATTTCTTTCTTTGGCTAGTTGCTTTTTCATTGTAACTCCTGCTATGACTTTCCCAACACTGCTCTTTTTGTCAGTCTATATATTTTTCTGGTTGGAACTGCAGATCTCTGGCTAAGCAGTATCAAGAATTGCTTTGAATATTGAGCAATGACATGACAGAAAGCTCCTCCACAAAGCCAATGAAATGGTCCCTGGTGCGGATACAGATATCAACAGTGCTTTGGTGCTGTGTTCCCTTTTGCTTTATTAATGCTGGCCCTGTGGGCATTGAGCAATGATCCAGATTGTATCTGTGCTGCACGTACAGTGCATTCTGCTGGCCACTTCTAACCAGCAAGGCAACACAGCAGATTTCTGAAGCTGAGTACTTTACTTGCAAACACATTTTCATCAATAACATAAATTAGCTTATGCTTGCAAACATCCATGGTGCATACATGACTTTTCAGCCAACAAATGGGCATGTTTACACTAACCTCAATATGGACGATTTGCCTCTCTAATCAGCTGTGCAGTATTCTGCACTCTCTCTAGCAACTTTTATCTGCAATTAGTTTTTTAATGCTTCTTTCAAGTGAACTCTTGTGCTTTCTTTTAGTGCAAATAAACAAGATATTTTCTTGAGAGGGATTAAGAGAATGGTCGGGAAAAGAGCTGTCTGATGGGGAAGGGCTCACACTCATGCAGAAAAGATGATTTCAATATCGTGCAATGGGCTTTATTTTTACTTCTGATGGCATCTTTGGGGCTTTGTTGGCTACATGACAGCAACAGATGAACAGTGTGTTACTCATCAAAAGCTACCTGGCACGACTGTGTAAAAAAAGAACAGAGCAGCGAACAAATACAGCAGAGAGGGAAGTGACGACAGCAGCCACATTTCAAATACGATCATCTTTGTCTAAACGGTGTTTTGATGAGGAAAGATTAAATGATGTGCTGGAATGAGTGCAGTACGACTAATGAGAGGATTCACAGTTATAAGCGATAGGAGAGAAAAATATCAGAAAGGACATAAACCATCAGGCATCCACACACTGGTGGATTGTTGGGAAAAAAAATTGCTGACTGGCCAAAGATATTGCTGATGGCTGGGGTTTTTTTAATCTTCCTCTGAGATGTTTCAGTCCATTAGAACTATCTCCAGAGGATCCAGAGATGAAAATCTGCGACGAGAATTGCTTTGCAGCAGCTCCAGGCTATGACTGCATGAGCAAGATAAACTGAGGCTGATTTCTGGCTTGTCCCAGTAAGAGCCCAGCTGGCCACTATGACACTGCAGAAGATAGAAAGCATCTTCCCATGGTTTCATGGCCAAAGGAGCACACTGACATTTTTCCAAGGGTGTATCCAACTGCAGAGGGGCAGTCCATTGCAGGATGGCAGAGTCACAGGGAGTCGTTTGTGTAGCTGTACTTGGACAGGAGGGAACAACAGGAATGTCATAACTGCACTGGTTTTCCAGGGGAACTGAACTTTTCAATTATATGATTAGTATTAACATTGTATTTCAAGCCTGAGCGTATTTCCTCACGAATTTGCCACTATTATTAGGCCTCTTAAGATGAGTATAAATTGTATTAGTGACATCTAGTAATTAGTTCTATTTTTACAGAAAGTAAAACTGCAGCAGAAAAATGGCCTGGCAGGTGCTTAGCTCAGGGCTAGAACAAAATGAGTCCCCAGCAGCTGCCTAAGCAAGAAGCTTTATTGCCAGAGTCCTTGAGATGACAGAGGCTTTTTCTTTCCTGTAGTTTCAGATTTACACTTCTCCACTATTTTGGTCCTGGTGTTTCCTGGGCTAAAGCAGAGTATAACAGTGGAGAGGACTGAGAAAAGATTCTGGATCGGGGTTCCACACACAGTGTAAGCAAACAGTTCTGTTATGTGAAGTTGTTCAGATAAATACCCAGAGGTCACTGCCCACACTGACCAGTAGAGCTCAGTTGGATATGGCAAAACTGGCCATTGGGCTCTTTCCTTACTGTGGGCAGTACAGGCACAATTATGTTGGGATTGCAAGGCCTTGGAGATCCCACAGCAGCAGGAAGATGGAGACATAGCACCTGGCAGCTCAAACCGAGCCCTAACACCAATCCTGAAATGACCACACACAGAACAAGACACCTTTCCTTTCTGGCAGAGATTTTGGCCACTGATCCTGATGGCATTTGACATGCAAAGGATTAAAATAGCAGGAAAAATGCTGCAAGGGAGGAAAGATGTCTCTGGGTTTATCAGTTAAGTTGTTGTATTTCAAGGCTTATCCAAAATCTAATGGATCAATGGGAATCCTTCCAGTAACTTCTGGTGGATTTTATAAGGCTTTAATTAATGGCCTGGATGCTGAGATTGTGAGTGTTCTTCTCACAGTACCACTCTGAGATGTGCCTCCAAAAGAGGCTTGAGCAAACAGGGCTCCTTAATCAACATTTTGTAAATGGCAAGAAATTAACTCACTTGGGAAGTCCTTGATAACAAATATTTGTCTCCAACTGTCTAAAAGTTGTCTATTATAAATGGAGAGTGAAGAAGCCGTTTTTGACCCTGTTTCTGACTGAGTTCCAGCTGTATTAGGTTTAAGGCTAGTTTTCTGATAAGAGGTAAATGTTTAATATTAAGAATAAAAATGTCTCAGAAATAAGGACCTTCTAGTATTTAATGTGAATATTTGGCACAGGACTGCAAACTGCATCTGACTTGGAGGAGAAAGAACATGCTCTAGTGTGAAGGTTCAGCTTCTCCTGCAGTTGTCATTTTCCCTTGGGGAAAGTCCAGTTATTACCCTGATTCCCCAAGTTTCTTTTTTCTATTTGTGCATTTTGAGGAATCTGTGCCCTCTCTTTTTTAACCGCACCGCTTATTTACCAAAAAAATTTCTCTCTTTCCCTACCCCATGTCTCTTCTCCAGCAGCCACAAAGTCAGGTACATTCCTCAAAAGCCAGATGGAGTTTTAGTAACCAACTAGTCAAGAGGGGCTGGTATTGAGTGGTAGCTTGTGGGTACTCATATACCCACAAAGAAGGCTCTGCAATCTCGGCCTTATGTTAGAAAATAGGGGGGTTTTAAACCACAGAGCTGCAGACACAAAGCTGGGGTTGGGACTGGGCTGACAGAGCAGAGCCTGTCCTGGAGAATGTCACTTTGTTTATGACTGACTCTGCTTCCAGTGATGTGGGAGAAAAAAGGATAGTAAGTACTCTGTAGGAGTGTGTGTATGTGTGTGTGTACACTCAGAGACAGGCACATTTATAAACAAACCACAGAACACATTGCAATGCTTGAAAACACTCCAGTGTGTCTATGGACATCTTGTTCTCTCCTTCTGTCCTTGAGGTATCAGGTTTCCTTGTTTACAGTCTGCCTCATTCAGGATCTGGAATTCCTAAAGAGCAGCAAAACCCTATCATGTGACTGAAGTCTGATTTCCAGGAAAAGCGGAAGGGGTTCTAGGAGAGGCCAGTTCTCACATTTTCTGTTGTTCCCTTCAAGAATACAGAATGAAAGAGATGAGGTCAACATGAAGTCCCTAATCCTTTATCTCTCTGCTGAGCCTGGAATGAGATCTAAAGGAAAATCCAGTGCTTGATGCAGAGTTCCTTAAGCTCCACATATTTCTCCCCTGTTTAAAGGTTTACTGATGTTGGACATTTCACACAAAAATGGAATTTCTGCCTCCAGGATGTCAGTCCTCCCAGTGGCTTCCTTATCTTCCGAAGTGTTGTTTTAGCATGTGCTGTCACGAGTGGTCATAACCCTGCTTGTGACATCACTAACAAGATCAGGGGACAAATCCGGGCTACAGCACATGTAGGGAGAACTACATTAACGTAGTAACAGAGAGCAAATAAAGAGGAAAATGCAAACAAAACCAACAGCCCCCAGGTCACACATTCCGAAAGCATCAATGAGAACATTCCAAGCTCGTCTTGTTGGGCAAGAGCAGGACTGGTGAACATTGATTATATGGGGTTATCTAGATGAATGGCATCTGGGTCTCTGGCCTGAGCTACAGATTTGAAGACCCTGCACTATACCAAGGCTGTGATGCCTCTCCTGGCTGTGCCCCACAGGTCCCAGGATATGAGGATCCTTTTCTTTGTGGTGGGACATGCTTGACTTACTGCACTGTGTCAGAGTTTGTCCTGGGTGAAGCCATGGGCCATGGGTCTCTGTGCTAACCAGAAGGCTGATGTGCTGCCAGGCTGCAATTCCATGTCAATCTGAATCAAGAGATCTGACTTTTTTTTTTTCTGAGATCTCATCTGATCTGCTATCAGCTTGGATCCAACCTGGTGGATCAATGAAAGCTATGACACCGTACAGATTTTTTTTCAGCAGCATTGATGAACCAGTGTTGCAAGATCCTCAGCTCAGACTCAGAGTCTGGCTAACTGATGGTTGTGAAATTTCCAAAGGCGACAAGGGGGAAAAAAGCAAAAAGGCAAAAAAACCCCACTCTCCCCTGTGTTGCAACTCTAAGTGCAATCAGTTGCAAACAATAATTCCCTCTTTGGACACTCAGATTCGTTTGAGTTTGGTCCACAGAAAGTAATTTCTATATATATCATCTAGAGGTCTGACCTGAGGGTTAAACCAAACAATATGCTTGCAGAAAAGTTGCGAATGCCAAATTCTGGCATGGCAGTCCAAGTTCTGCCCTTGACTAATATAGATTGTCTCAAAATTGTGAGCATGTTAAGCAATAGTTCAGGGGAAGTGAAGACCTTATCCGTTCTGAAGAACCTCTATAAGCTAAAACACCAGCAATGAGAAGCAGAAATGGAAACACTTGGTTAAAGAGCAACACTGAAATGAAGATTTTTACTGTGAAATAGCTCCCAGGACTGCACTGGTGCTTCAAAGCACCAGTTATTTAAGTTGCTTTGTGCCATTTATAAATGAGAGGGCTCCATTGCCCTCTCTCAGTGTTTCAGCTGCTTGCTTTGACTCCAAGTGTGGACTACTGGCTGAAACACAAATGTGCAGTGTCTCATTAGGTCTGATTCCCACACTGAAGCACGTCTGGTATTAGTGGTTGTCACAGTGAGGGTGGCTGGGACAAACCTTTGAGTCTCCTGACTTCAGGGTGAACTCAGCATGAAATAAGAAAAAGGAGTGGGAACAATGGAGTGACCAAAAAGAAAATTACTTTAATGAGAAATAAAAAAGGGACAATGCCCAGGAACCAAACACAGCATAGGGACAAGTTCCAAAGACCAGAAACAAGGGAGAAGTAACAATATATAGTCTTGGGGGGGAACATTCTAGAAACAATACCGTATCTGGAACATAAGTAACAAATAGGGCAGCAAAACTTGGGCTAGTCAACAGCTTCAAAGGCTGTTGGGAGGAGATCTTAGGCTCACCCTGAGTTAGAGGAATGTTTCCTGGGGCTTGAAGCTAAGGCTTGGTTTGTCAGGGATGAAGTCCAGCTGACCCTGTGTCCCAGTCAGGCCGACTCCCACAAGTGGGCACTTCAACACCTGAACATGACACAAAGTCGGAAAAGTTCTAATGAGGATTTTGAGATGCTGATTGATAATGCCAGAGCAGAGGACCCCCAGTCCTGGGCTGTGAAGGGCATGTACAGGCAGGGGATATTCAGCCAGTCTCTACCTCAATAAGCCTGGCAAGAGCTGAGGAGGACTTCCTCTAAACACTCAAAATTCAGAGGAGGAATCCAAAAGGGAAGAATCAACAGAATTTGCAGCTGAGAGTTGAGGAAACAACAGAAAATCTCTAGGAAATTCTGCTCCATCTCTTTTTCTTTTGAAAAGAGAAAAAATTTCCCAAAAATCCCCCACAATATAGACCAGAAAAAAAATCATTCTAATCCCCTCCCATTTAAAGTAATTTGATTTCTCAGTGCTGTGAAATGTCCATAAAAACATTTAAGATATTTTTAATTCTTTTAAATGTTGGCTACCTGCAGGATCATTTAATGCATACTATTGCTATATGGAAATTCTTTCTTAGTGGAATTTTCATTTAACTTAACTGAGATAAACTGCAAGAGGAAATGCTTGTTAATGATAACTACACCCAAGAGAAGCCTCATGAAGATTTTTTTATTAGGATCATCATAACAACAATAGGATTGTGCCATGCTGTGATGATCTAATGATCACCACTTGACTCACTGTGGAATTGCCATTGCAGGTGACCTTTCTTTCAGCAAGGGTGAAACGTAGCACAGAGCAGGCTCCTGATTCACCTTCCCTTGCCTCAATGGGCCTGACCTCAGTGATCTTTCCAAGGAGTAGCTAAACTGGTCCCTCATCTGAATCTGGAAGATCAGATGTCAGAGCAGGCCAGAGCCCTTCACACCTTTTCATGCAGGAAATAAGGTTGCATATGCAGTGTTTCAACCTCTGAGAGCAGTGCTTAACACATTGGGCAATTTTCCATTTTTCCTTGACAAGTGCCTTGATTATCAGACTTCTGTGTTTGTTACTGATGCTACATTGGACTCTGAATATGAAAACTAATGCCAAGGGAAAGTGATAGTAATTTTTTGAGTCAACATTTTCACCAATGCTAAGCTGGCTGACACTGCACGAACTAGGGCAGGAGTCTGATCCCTTTGTACTTCAGATACTGCTTTGAACCATAAAATCAAATGGGGTCACGTAGACAGTGAGGTGCAGAGCAAAGGTGTCACAATCTGGCACGTGTCTCCAGTGAAGTCCTCCAGAGGGAGGTACAATAGAAGGGTGAAGTGTTATTAGTTCCTTTGAGTTTTTGACTCCTTTTTTTACAAAAAGTGATCATATGGTGTTATTTTGAACTTTACTCATGTTTTTTCTATTTCCTAGATCTGCCTTTGTGATGGGCACTCCCAGAGCAATCAACCTGGAGGAAATTCATGTCTGAACTGATGAAGCTCAGTTTTATTCTCAGCTTCTCATTGGAAATATGGAAGTTTTTCTTCTATCTGCATTTTTCTCAAGGTGTTCCTAATTAAAGATCTGTGGTTAATTCTGGTTGCTTTGGTGTCAGCTCTTCCATGTCATCAGCACATATCCTGTTACTTCTAGTATCAAAAAACACAAGTGAAATGTGTCAGGTAGACTTTCTGTTGCCTCATGTACACATGTGCTGTGTTTAAATTCTGAGCCAGGTGTGATTTCAGTGAACTGGGAAGTTGTGATAACACCGTAGATAGGGACTATATAGAAAAACTCATTTAAGCCAACAAGAGCTGAGTCTGCAGCGCCTGGAGCTGTTGAGACCATGCACTAATCCCTGATGCTGGGCTTGCTCTATTGAGTGGGTACAACACCAGGTCAGTGTTAAGCTACTGCGGCTGGCTTGTGTCCACACAGGGTGAGTACCTCGGTGTTGTACGTCCCTACATTTCCCACTTGTATGGAAAAATGTCTTAGGACTCTCTTATGCTTGTTGAGAGGGGGATTTTGATGAATTCAGCCTGCTTTCTCTTTCCCCTTCCTCAAAGGATGGTCATGGAATGGTATTTTAGTTATGGAAAGAGAATATTTTAAACTTTCCATGTCAGCTGTAGACTCTACCCCACACAGAGTGAACAGTGTCAGCAAGAGAGGAGGGGGTCTGGGGTTAGGAAAATGGCCACTCAACACCAACGTGTCCAACAGTGGACCTCAGGAAAGCTCTGTGTTCCCCCAGGGACAGAACTGACGTGCCTCCACACCAAAGCACAGAAGGCTGGCAGGGGCAGGAGCAGCACATGTTTTGATGCATGAAGACTCCACATTATGAAAACCTTCCCAAAACAAGAAAAAAAATAAAGTGTTTCAAAATGTGAGCCCAGAGGAAAAGCAAATTGACGTCTAACAAAAGACTTATTTTCTTCTCCCACAGAGAGGTATCTGCCACTTACTCGAGCTGGCAAGGCAGGGTCTCAAAAGGCAATTTAACCAAGTTGCATAAGGCCTTGGCTGGGTGGCTGTAGAAATATAGGGCCTCTTATCTGAATAAGAGCTGGCCACAGCTGTTGCAGATCTTGAAGGAATTATTTCTGTGCCTGTCAAACATCTGCTTTGTAAGCAAACAAAGCGGTTAAAACACTAGTGGTGCACATGACACGCTGCAGCTCATGGGGCAGAGCCAGGAGGCAGTAAATGGAAACTTTTTTCCCCTGGCACCAGAAATCTGATGTCCCATGAGTGTTTCAGATGGACAGATAGGCCCTAATCCCTCTGTGTTAAATAGACCTGTGCCTTGTCTTAGGAGAAGAGCCAGTGTGGTCCAAGCACTGATCTCAGTGTCTGGTAAGCTATAAATCATCTACAGCTGTCATGAATATTCTGACATATAGCCTACAGAACTACATTTATTTGCTGTCTCACCACCCAGGAATTATTCCATATAAACGAGTGTCGACCCAAAAAGGCTAAAAATCAGGATGTACACTGGAGCCTTTTGACATCAAATATCTTCTTCCTCTCCTGTGTTTCCTCCCTTAGTCATGGCTATATTTTTCCTCTACAAAACAGTCACAGTGCATCCTCTGTTAGCCAAACCAGCTGCCTTTCTGTATCTCTGGTAGTCTCCCCATCACCAGAACTCCCACACTACACAGTAAATGCCCTCTGAGAGCCTGGCCACAGGGAGTGGGGGATGCCTGTACACTGGGTGACCAGAACACTTTGTGCTCCCCCGTGTGTTTTTAGACTACCAGTCCCATAAAACCCCATGATAAGTGCTGTGTTTCCTTGCATGGGTGCAACGTGAACCTGGGTCTGGAATGTGAACCTTCACTCTCCCAAAATGTAGATGTTGTGGGAGAACCCGGTCCAAACTTGAGGACTGGCCACCATGAGGATACTGATTTTGTGTTTGGTCCACTCAAAACTTTCCTTCCCTGTGCTCTACCAAAACCCACTAGCACTTAAGGAGGAGGATGGTGACTGTGGATGGATGAGCAACCAGATGAATTAATGTAAAAGTTGACCTGAGGTCTCTCTCCTCTGTTTTTCCCCTGGCAGACTTCCAAGGGTTCCTGCAGTGTGTTCCTGAGCTGTTTATCCACGTTTTTTTGAAAATATCTTAGTTCAATGTGACACAGCTCCACATTTTCTTTATACGTATAATCAAATGCAAACAATTAAGATTGCCTAACTGAGCTCTGTGCCAACAGATAACTACAGTTCAAAGGGCCTTTTACGCAGTTAACAGGTTGGACAGCATTTCCTCCACACCCTTCAAACGAAGTTGTGGTGTAACATCTGACAGAACTTTCCTGTCAAAACCTCCAGTTCTAGAGTGAGCTCTGAGGGCAACTGTCTGAGCCCCCAGGTCATGAAGGACACCTCTAGGCTGAACAGAAAATCAGTGCATGACATTCAGTTTTCAACTGAAGAGGTGGGAATGGATCCATTTCAGGCTCCATTCAAGGCCACAGAGCTCTTGCCAGTTCTCTGTGTGTCAGCTGGGAGCTAACAAAGCAGTATCACCTTGCAATGAAGACAACCTTATCAAGGACTTCCAACTAATTTCCATTCCAGTTATGTTGCTGCAATTTTTATCTCATTATTCTCAGTGACACTGGGCAGAGGAGGTGGTAATATAAAGGAAGATTTTGTTTCTAGTCAGCTTAATACTATAGGCAGAGAGAGTTGGGTTTTGTTAGAAGCTTTGCCATAGATCTGGGTTCATCAGCATACCTTTGCCTCAAATTTAAACTGCAATGTGGTGTGAGCAGTCACACTTAACTGTGAATTTAAAATAATTACTCTATTTGAAGTTCTTTTTCTGGAAGATGCAGGTGCCTTGGCTACACTTGTCGGAGGAGAGATCACCTCCAAGTGCCTGCTCAGACACTACACTTCAAAGATTTGCATAGATAAGTTTGTGCTCATCATTCACGTGGGTAGCTGGGTTTGGTTTAGCTGGGGCTGGAGGTGGTGTTTGGCCAGACTTGTGTGAATGGAATCTCAATCTTCAAAGAAAGGAGAGCAGCAGGGAAGGGATTCAGCCAAGGACTGGCTGTGAGATGTGGGGCTTTTCAGCTCCCAGGATCAAATCCAATGAAGTTAATAGAAATCAGATGTCTTTCTTGCCATCTGGCAGCCAGCTGGGAGCTTGTGTGCATTCTATAGGTGAATTTTACTATCAAGTTACAGGACAAATGATTTCATCAGCTCTAAGGACAAGCTGAATGGTGAACAAAACTGAATAAACTGCATCAACCTAGGGCAGTGGTGTGGTACTTTAAAGGAGTGACGTGTGTGAGGAATGAACTAAGTCTTAGTCTTACAGCTTCCTTTTTTAACAGAGGAGGACAGACTGTACAACACCAAGGCTTCTTCCTGGGATATTGAGTAGGTCACAGCTTCCTGTCAACCCTGTGCTCCTTTCCATGAAACTGATGATTCTGATACATCAGGAAAATTCACAGCCCTAACCACTCATTTTCTTTGGTTTGAGAAGGCAGGTTAACCTCCCTGTTGAGCAAAGTTTCATTTATTCTTCATACTCACAGTATGGGGATGGATATGAACTCAAGGGAGAGGTGGAAGTAGTTTTACAGGATGACCAGAGCAGGATGTAAAATCGTACAGTGACTTGTGGCTGTGCAGAGATCTCATAAAAACTGCATTAACTCTGTGCTCTGGCCTCGTATCACCTCATGCTTTTCAAAGCAATGCAGTACCTCAGCCAGTGGCCATTTCACAGTTCCCATGGCCTCTTCTGTACTGCAAGAATACAAGCCTTGTAATGCTGGAAGTACTCTGCTAATTTGAAAACAGATCCCAAGACATTTCACAGTTTACCAGGAGGAGAAAGGGGCTTCCAGATTTCTGCCCATCCCATTCTCAGCCATGGGCAAAGCTGTCATTTCCCCACAGGCTCCAGAAAAGTGCTGAGGGACTGGTGTACTTCTCTCAGCAGGGAGTCAAATAACAGCCCTGGGCAGGACACTGGGAGCAAGGTGACTCTTTTCTAGCAATTTTTTGCTTTCCTTCATCCCTTGTGAGAGCTGAGGGATGGTAGCTGCAGGTGTCAGGGGCTGTGACTGTCTGGAAACACCCAGGGACACCAGTCCAGCGGATGGGGTTTGGGGCTGGGCAGGAGACAGAGATGGGTGGGCTCAGTTTGCAGAGTGTTTAAAACAGCTCTGTTAAATGGCCTTTACTGTAGGAACGAGCAGCTTGGCTGCTCTGGGGGCGGGGAGCACAGACCTTGTCCTCTCATCCCAAAAGGCACTGGAGGAGAGCCCTGCCTGCATGGAGCTGGCAGGGCCAGGTGGGGAAGGTCCAGAGCAGTGGGTAAGGAAGGCTCTCTGTACTTTCTGAGTTCATTTATCTCAGTGTTATCTTGCTGGTGCAGACCCTGTCACAGTGTGCATGTGGGAGCAGCCTGTTTCACCCTTTGGGTGTATTTGAAGAGCTGGATTGGGCCAGCTGAGTGTAGAGTTCCTGGCATGTATTTCTGTGGTTAGGTTCTCTTTTATTTGCTCTTGCTTTATCCATCTTAGTTTCCTGTTTGTCTCCACTTACCTGGAAACTTGTAACACCTCTTTTTGTTGTTACAGCAACTCATTTTCCATAGGATAACATTCACATTGTTGTCTGGCTGGAACTGAAGTACCAAGGGCTTGTTTGGTACAACTGATGGCAAGAGAAAGGTTTGGCTGTCTCAGCACAGTATTGGAGGAGCTTTTCTTTCTCTGTGTTGGGTTTATGAATCTCTTTACATTTCACAGGGGTTATAGAAACAGAATTTGGCTGATGCAGCTGGCATGGTTCTTCCACATGAAATTTTATGGCTGGGAGAGAATTTCTGGGCATTTTCAATTGGAATTGCATGTCCCAGGACAAGGTTGGGGCTTCTGCAGTTATTTAAAGGGGGGAGGGCTGGGGGAAGAGAGAAATAAAAAAAAAAGTCAGGGCTTTTGCATGAAATGAAGCAGTAATTCATGGGCAGTGTCCCAGATTAAAAGAAGAAAACAGCACTACCACCCCCCACCCCCCAAACTGCTGTCATCCACATTCAGTATTGGCAATAAGATTTAATCTCTTGATTGTGTAACTGAGGAAACTGAGGCAGGGAGTGACCCAGAAATCATTGAGAGCTTAGAATGTCTTTTAAGGGTTCGGGGTGGGACTTTTGGTTAGAACTGATGATTCTGGGTGTCTCAGTGCAAGACCTCTAACAGAATCTGGTGGTTTTGGGGGTGTTATTTGTTTGTTGCTTTTCCTGTTTGCATCGGCCCGGTCTGTGTACCCCATCTTGTTCCCTTTCTCCACTGTAGGTGTGCACTCCTGTCTGTGAGGTGTATGGTGCCCTTTCAGGGCTCAATTCCAGGTGCTGTAGAAGTGAATTCTCCAAAATATATGTGCGTTTGAAAAATTCTTACCTTGCACCCACCTTCTTCCTTGAGTAAGAAAAACTACCTGCAGGAAATAGTTCCACCTACATGTACCCTAAAGCTAGAGGCTGATTCAGAGAAACCTACTTAGCTTTTGTCTGCTGTAGTGCACAGGTGAGAATGGGCTGCCAAGGACGTGACTTGCTATTTCTAAAATATACAAGTCCTATGCAAGGAACAGCAGGTGCAGTTACAAACCTGCCAGAATGTATCTTTCTCCATGTGAGTGGTGCGTGTTGTTGAAACTGGGTCTCACTTTAAGGAAATAGCAGATGGGACTGTGAGAGGGACAAAGAGAAGTAAACCTTAGCGTGTTTGGCATGTTAATTTGGGCTCTGACAGCTCTAAAGGGACAATCCCAGAGGCATGTGTTGCTTAGCAGTTTTGGCTTGCCACAGGTAATAAAAGTCTGCGCTCATGAAGAACTAAATGTACAAGTTTATAAAAACACGAGTAGACTGTTGTCTTTCTCGAGGAAAATTTCTTGTTCTCTTTCATCACACTTTATAGAGCATGTTGAGACACAATTGAGAACACTGCTGTTCTTGTTCGGAAGCAGGGAGTGTTCCTGTGAATGGGAAAGCTCCATTTGAATTAATCATGGGTGATTAGGCATCTAATAGGCTCTGCAGCTCTTTAGATCTGAGGTCCACAGCAATAGCTGATGCAAAAGTTGTGTGTGTGTGTGTGACAGTGAGTAAGAACTATCGTGCCAGAGCAATGTACAGCTGTCTCTATAGGCATGCACAGGGGCTTTGTTTCCATGGCCTTGCAATTTCACACTTTGACCAGGTTATAGCTCACAGCTGTCTGCATCATCACTTATTCTATCTCTCAAAAACAGGATTAGTCAGCATTCTCTGGGCCTTTTTTGGGGGGATTGCAATAAACTATGGAGTTGTCAGGAGAGTGCGTGTCTAGAAAAAATAACAGTAAAATCATCACCCAAAAGGAAAGATTGAAATTCATAGGAGTTTTTGTGTATGCTTGCTTTTATGAGCAAAGAATTGATGCATTAAAAAAATTGACCAGACACTGTTGGGAACATGCTAAGTGAAATTTGTGCTTGTATTACGTATTTGTCTGAGTGATTTTAAGTGCTTGGAGAAGAAAACACACTGAACCACTGCTTTGTAGAAGTCTCCCAAAGCCTGTTTCAGATCTAGGCCTTCTTACCAATCTATTCATCCCCTCCTCTGGGGAATCCCATGAAAGAACTTTTTTCTGCTGGCCATCTCTCTTTATACTGCTCCACGTACTTATTGTGAGGAAGAAAGATCTTTTTGTCTCACATCTAAATATCTATTTCAAAGTGAAGTAAAAAGCATGAGATGTCTTTTTGTTCAGCATTTGTACAGCTCCTGCTCAGCAGGACTGCTTATGATTGAGATCCTTGATCTCTATATCAATACAGAAAGCCAGTAAAATAAGCTGCTACCTGGGGCAGGCCAAATTCCTAAATCTGACCAATGCAAAAAAAGAAAACCTCTTCAAATGCCAAATAGACCATCTGTTAACGTGCTATGCCAAGTTTCTGGAAGATCAGCAATGCAACTCAGGTTGTGAAACCATCTAAACCGTTGAATAGATAATTGTGTGTGATAGGCAAATTCTAAGTTGTGAGTGAAGCTGTAAAAAGTCCTGCTGTGGAAGCCACAGTATCTGGGAAGGGAGCAATCAGACAGCAGCAGTTCAGCTGAGTCCCCTGACTCCTACTGATGCTGCTGGACATGTCACAGGGGCAGGCACTTGAGGAGAGGCAGCTGCATTTCAAAAGCCTCTGCAGACTAGAGTGTCCTACTCAACCGTTCTATTCATGGTCTTGGAGAGAAACTCTCATGAAAGTACCTTTACTGAGACTCACTTGAACACTGTGAGTCTGCTGTAATGATTCATACACAGGAAGGCACAGATCCTTGATCCTCTCTGAGTACTTGTTTGCATCCTGATGGCTTTTAAGAATGAATAGACTATGAGGTGCTGAAAGCTTAGCCCAGGCTGAGTGGGTGGAGGAAAGGGGATATTGCTAAACGAAATGCTGTGCTATTTATTGCTGAGTGGATGCCTCCCAGATTGTAAAAAACAAGGTGTTTTTTATTTCTCTTGTATTTTCTTTCTTTTTTTTTTTTCAAGGCTTCTTCTGGGAGGTAAAATGCACCCGCAGAAGTTCCAGTGGGACAACAGTGAGGAGGTGGCCACAGCATTTGCTTAACATTGCTGCTCCAATCTGTGAGCTGGGATTAGGGATGCTCTAGGTTTATACTCCCCATCCAAATCCTTGTGCTTCCCCAGTTCCCCTTTTGTGTGATTATGAGCTTAACCCTTTGGTGTTTTTGCTGTAATATGTACTGTATTTGAATACTTGTGAAGTGTCCCATGTGGATGTGGAAAGAAATGGAAAGCTCTTCGGACTGCAGTTTTTCCCCAAATTAAACAGGTGTTGCAGACCCATCCACTGTGGCTTTACCAACAGGGTTGGGTTTTTATTTTTTCCCCACAGTTTCTGCTCTGATTGTGTGACCTTAATTTGCTCACTTCTTTCTTGTGGGAGGAAATATTTCTCAGCCCTCAGCCCAGTAAGAGGCCATGGCTTCAGCCCTGATTCTTCAGATGGGAGTATGCCTACCATAACTGTGCTACAAAACCTGCTGGTTTCTGTACTAAAATTAAGTACAGGCCTATGTGTCTATATGACTGGGGCCTCAGAGTACTGAAGCAAAATGTCCCAGAGAGTGTACGCTTTTTCCTTTGTAAACCTCTGATGTGTGTGTGCTTAATATTTGTTCTTGAATTGCATCCACTTTGCTGTATCTGAGCGGGAGGCCTTTTTCAAGGGAAAAAAGAAGGAGAACTAAAATGTTTTAGCTTGCAATAGTTGCTTTTGATAGGGAATGGGATCAATTTGTAATGTGACAAGGTAATCATCTCTGCCTCACAGGGTCTTGTTAAGCATCTCTCAATGTGAAGGGATTTATGGGCATAGATCTTCAATGTCACCAAAATAATGGGTGTTGTAGGGTCACCTTGGGTATCTAATGAAAGGGACCTCCAAGTGCTATCTGAAGGGAATTTAGGAAGGCATGGAACCAGTGGCACTCCGTAGTGTGAGGCATTCTTAAAAATATGTGTGGTTGTCTTGTGTAGGTGACAAGTGGATTTCATGGGTGTAGAGAGAGACTGTGCTCAGGATCTACAACTCAAAATGTTCCTGAAGATGTATGGAGGACTAAAAGAAAGCTTTGGGGTTTGGAATGAAGCTCTGGAATGGAAGATTGGCTGTAGGCACAGTTTTGTGGACTAGGAAGTAGATAGGGTTGTATTGATATAACCCTAGTTTTTTTAGTACATTTTTGGTTAAAAAAAAAAAAAAGACTACAACATGTGGAATTATAAGTCACAATGAAATTCATATCTAAAAAAATCCAAAAAAATTAAAAATTAATGTTTTCCTTTATTTTTATGCGTTCTCATTTTCCCCTTTGGCTTCATGTTTTCCAAGTCACTGAAGCCTTTGACAAAGCTGGTGCAAGGATGACAATTGTCACCTCTAGGTACTGAAGTTTGGTTATCTGTTACTCGCCAGGCCTTCCTCATTGGTGAAGGCTAACTGTACCTGCAGGATGATTCAGCATGTACTAAAACCTTTGGTAAAATAAGATCTTGATGTGTCTGGCTCTTCCTGTAGCTAATGGGAACAGCTGATCAATCCTGAGTTAGTGTGGGGCAGAGGCTGGTCCCTGCTCCACAAAGATCTGTCTGCCCCTCAGTGCTTGCTGCCAGTGGGCACATATTGGTGTGGTGCTCTGCAAGCCCTTTGCACAAGGGCTGTTTTCCAACAAGTCGTGTTCCTGCTCTGATCTTTGACCTTGTCCTTTGCCAAGCGAGGTTTCTTGAGAATAGCTGTGCTCAGTGATTATAGGTAGAGAGCTGACTATAGACTTTAAATGACAGTGTCCTCCAGCTCTGGGAAATGCTCTTTAATGCAGTGACACTTGCTTCATAAAACATGACGTAACTCTTTGGTGTCTAAGTGGATTTGTTTGCTTCTAATTTCCAATAATACTGAAAAAATGTGTTGCCTTGGATTTTAGAGGAAGTAAAGGCCTGTGGAAGGTGTTGATGCTGCGGAGACTGGAAGACAGATCTGCATTGCACTCTGTCATTCAAGAAGGTGGCAAAGTTAGTTCAGGCCACTCCAGAAAAGGGGAGTGGCTGTGATGCTTAAATCTGCTTTCAAATATTTCTTCCCCCAAGTTTAGGAATTTACATCCAGTTCAGATGGAGCTCTAGCAGTTCAAAGAAGATAGCACAGTTTCCTGCACCAAAAACATCCACTGCTCCTCCTTGAAGTCTGGCAGAAAGTGTCTTTGTGCTATGGCAATCCTAGGCATTTGGACTGGGTGCATTGAAACAAATACCAAGGAGTGAGTTTTCAGTTGCTTTCACACCGATTTGTTTCCCATGCACTTTTTAGCATGTGGTGTTCATGGCAGAAACACTTGACGAGGAAGCGCCTAATTTGGAGCCCAGTTTGTATCACTGCTGCTCAGAATACAGCAGGGTCGCCTGGCTGGGCAAGAACTTGTGTGAGCTCTCCTCCCCATCTCCTGCACTCACAGGCATTTGTGCCTGTGTGCTCTCGTGCTGCAGAACCCTCCTCACTGCAGAGCATCTGTCATAATAATCCAAAGCTAAAATGGGAGCACTCCCTTCCTCTCCAGCCTGAGCCCAGAACAGGCAGCAGAGTCTGCCTTAAACACTTGCAAGTAAATTGTGCAAGATCTTGGCACTGAGAGTGTGTGGTGTGTGCAGCCACAGCTGGGGAGCTGCTGTAGGAAAGGGTCAGGGGACCCTCTGCAGGACTGTGAATGATGCCAACATAGAAGCCCAGTCTGTATTGCCAAATTACTCTCCCCAATTACACGTTGGATGATGGAGGAGTGTACAAATAGGAGCACCGATCTTCAGCTTTGTTTTCCTTATAATGGGTTTCATCAAACCACAAGCCTTCAAATTATGCAGAGGAGCAATTTTCCCAAACTGCAGGCTTAAGTTTTCCAGCAACGCATCAAGGCGAGGTAAATGGCAAGAAATAAAACATGTTTAATTCAACGGGGACGGCAGCAAGACAGATGGCTGTGGCGGATCACTTACTGCAGGCCTGAGAATGCCAGCTTCTGTGTGGAGATGAGAACTCAGAAAGTGCTCAGTTAATCTTGCTTGGAGGCATGAGCTGGTTGTGCTCATGCTCACTGGTGAGCTGCTGTGGGAATCCACTGTGGTTGTGACTGTGTGTTGTCTCTGAAGGTGCCTGTACAGGAGTGATGGTTCTTCATATAAACACCTTTCCTCTCAGGCAAACAAAGCCATTTGTGCTCAGACGAGTATTTGCAATTCTCCCCTTTTGTAATTCATTTTTCAAGATGCTGTTGCCATTCAGCTGAGGAGAAGAAATAGTGCCATCCATCCACAAAGAAAGGGCAGCAAAGGGTCCACCATCTCTTCAGGCTAAAAATCGTTTGTTCAAAAGGTTTGGCAGCTGCTTTCAAATATCAAACATCTTCACAACAGCATGGAATGGGTGATAATTGGTATGAGATGTTTGGTTGGGTCTTTTCAGCCTGTTTCCCTTGTACCCCTTGACCTGCCTCTGTGCTGTACCCTGCCCTTTATAAGCACATCTCTAAAAGACAGGGCCATTGCACATAAACAGCATGTGCTTGGTGGGACGAGGGGAATGTTTTCTTTTAAGGAAAAGAGAGTGCTGGTAGATGTGGTCCTTGATCTGTTCCCCTTATTCCACTGTGGATGAAATTTTCTGATTTCTCCTGGATATGGCACTGGGTGAAGGACTCACCAGATACCTGTATTAATTTAATTGGGCTGTACACAGCACTAGACAGCAACACCAGCATGGTAAGACAGATCCAAAAAGCTCCTCTCAGATCAGTAAGGGGACAGCACAGACTCATCTACATCTGCACCATTGCAGTGAGCACGTTTTGTCTGAATTCCTGTGTGCAGCTCTGCAGGTAAAGCACCTCCCAGCATGGTCTGGCCTTCCAGTGCACCCATTCTTTCCAAACACCTCGTGCATATAATCCCTTGCTGCTTTTTTCCCCCTAAATAAAATGAGCAAATTTCCTCCTAATTGTAGCAAAGTCCAGCAAGACTTTTCCAAAAGTCTCTCTTTGGCTTGTATTCATGGCATTTCTAATTTGTCCACAGGGAGCTACAGGGAGCTGTTAACTGAGCTGGACCTAATTCTTTAGGTGCAGCCCTTTATATTGCTACTTGCTACTGAAGTCTTAGCACTGCTGGGAAACCCAAGTCTTTTTTGAATGACAGAAGGTTTTGACTTGGTTTAGTACAGGAACAAATTTCAAATGGAGATAGGAAGGGAATATATTGTATGATTTTTATGTTTCAGAAGCAAAATGGCCACATACAATGCAAAGGTAGAACTGTTGGAAGACTCTGCATTATTTTATTTTATAGCAGTTTATTCTGTGTTGTATCCTACTGCGAGGGACAGATTGTTAACCAGAGAGTTATGAGACTTGAAGCTGGGAGTGGATTCAACCCACCCTGGTTCTTAAAGGGGACAGATAGCAACTGGTAAAGTCTCTTCTGGAAGGACTTGTGGTCTCCCACAGGAGATTTGGATGTGGAATCTCCTTCCTGCTGAGCACAGCTGATGGAGGTTCAGGGCTTTCTGCTAATTTCACTTCACTAAAGATCTTCCTGCCCTACTACAAAGTAAGGGAAGTAGGTGGCAAGAGCAGCAAGTTCTGTCCTAGGTAAATCTCCTTGTAGAGTCTGAGCCAGCTGAGAAAAGGCTCCCCCATGGCCGGGTGAGGGGCTGGATTCCTCACAGTGTGGGTGCTCTGCTCAGAGCCAAGGATTTCCCTTGGAGCTAGGGCAGGCAAGCAGGCAAGTTTATGCAGAACTTAAGCATGCATCAGGAGGTGTAGATCTTTTCCAGGGAATTTGCTTTTCATAGTGAATTCTTCTGGTCTTTTCCTTAAGCTGCTGTACCCCCTGGCTTTAGGTAAAGAAGATGTTTCAGACTAATACCCACAAAATAGCCACAGCTATAGTGTCTGAAGCACAGGAATGCTGATTTCTTTATCCCACCTTAGTACAGAGAATCAGCCAAGGAGGGACAGAGATACAAAATACAACGACCAAAAAAAGACAGCTGAAATACGGAAAATATGCATGGGCCATCGTTCTTTCTATCTCACCCCCAAATTCTGAATATTGAAACTCTTGAAGGCAAGAAGGCTTTAACACCCAAACTGAATACTTAATCTGAGGAGAATTACATTCTGAGTAAAACATAGTGTACACAACTACAAGTCCAAATCTTTGCTGGTATAAATTATCACAAGTCCACTAACTGGTGGTGACCCAACTCAGACTGCATGCATCTTCCTTCTGCTCCATTTGCACATGGCTGTACCTCAGTTTTATCAGATCTCTGACTGCCAAGAGACAGAGAGAAAGAAGTCAAATGACAGAGGGATGGTTCTGTAGAGGCTATTTGACTGCTGAACATCAGAAGCTTCTGTGACTCTTTCAAAATCAGACTTACTTACTTACTTTGTAGCATCTATCATTAGACAATTCCTCCTTTTCAGCCCTTATAAACCTTTAAGGGTCTATAAATTACTACACAGGACACAGTAATATATTGCCTGCACCAGAAATTACACAGCAAACTGCTGATGGAATTAGAGTGGAATTCTCTGTACTGTGTGTACTATGGAGTGCTGTCTACTATACAATAAATCACTTAATGCTTCTGTTTAGCAACACCTGATTGAGCAATAAGGTGCAAAGCAGCACAAGATGAGATCATTTTATATATGGTTTAAAAGCCTCTAAAGCTATAAGGCAAAGTGGGTATCTTATATTTAGAGTGACCTGAGTCACTCTAAGTAATGCTGACTACCCACATTCCAGAGCTTTAGTCACGTTGTAGAGGTTACTGAATCAGGATTTGTCTGTGGATATCTTTGTTTGAGTAATTGCACTGAATTTAACAACACTTGTTAATAAGGTACGACTTCTGGGAATTGGGTCAGATCAGGCCTTGTAGGATGTTTTGTATCATAACATGTTATTCCATTAGACATGAACTTGTGATGATACCTTTCAGTGCTGTAATAGCTGTAATTAGTGGCAGCTCTTCTCCCATATAAACATATGTCTTTCCCATGCAGATTTTCTGGTTAATTCTCCTGTTGACTCTTCCCAGGATGTCTCATGGGAGAGGTGTTCTGCCACTTCTGAGCAAGGCAGATGTGTCAAAACATGCTGAAGAAACATCTTTATATCACCATGATAATATGATAGGAAGGTGTCTCTGAATATGATGCAAAGGTCAAAACTTTAACTCTTTAGGCTTAATGAGCTGAGATGTTAGTAAGCAACCAGAGATTGGAAGAATGTGATAAAGCCTAGCAGGAGAAAGTGTAGTACAGATGGGATTAGAAGCAATCAAAACATTTGTTCATATGCATAAGACTCTGTTCTTAAGTTTTTAGTGCTGCAGTTGCCAGCAGCAGAATGAGGTTGTGTAACTGGCCCCGTCCTGCTCAGGTGTGTGTACCTTGGATGAGGTACCAACCACCCTGATGCTCCCCTGACCTCAGGGTGTCCTGGCTCACAGCCCTCCATCCCCTGTTCTACTTGGTGAAGGTTCAGCCCTCAGGACAAGCCAGAATAGCTCTTCAGTGCAGAGAGGTTTGGAGTCCTTCTCAAACTACCAAGAAATATTTGTGCTAGGGGGTGAAACAGGAAAGGTTTTGTTTTGTTATTTTGGTGTGCGTTGGTTCACTTGTGACAACAGTTACACAATTGTACCCTGCTGGATCCCTGCTGAGATGTGTGGTTGGATCTCACTTTGCCTCCTGTGTCATTGCATGTTCCAGCTTCTCTTGGTGGAAGGAGGCTTCAGCAGTGGCCATTGCTCAAGTTTCGCTCTCTTTCTGCTGCAGGTGTGTTGTAAAAGCCCGAGGCCAGGTTCTGCTTCCATGGAGAAGCTCTGTAGCTCAGCTGATTATCAAAGTGACTGGGGCCAAAGCTGTTGTGCACAGCACAGTGAGCAAAGGTGTTGGAGGAGCAGGGAGCTGCTCTGAGAGGTGTCATTGTGACCTTGCTTGATCACTGTTTTATGTAAGTGCCTTTCATCAGGCAAATTAATTCAAATACTGACATATAACCAACAGCGGAGAAATTACACCTAGTGTTTGCTTACCCTATAGCTTTTGGGGGACTGCCTCAAACAGAGATGATGCACTCCTGAAATGAATACTGTTCAGTTAAAATTGTTTAGCTCCTGGTTTCTGCTGGGTAATTTTGGCCTGTTTGCAGTGGCCAAGAGGCTTGCTCTAGTGTTCCTTTGAATTCCTTGATTACCAAAGCAAGGCGTGTGCACCACAGTCGGAAGAGGTGGGGAAACTGTGAGGAATATAGAAACTATATGAGAGCGTATTAAGGGAGGAAGTGGGTGATTTTCTGTTGCATATGCAACTTTCTGAGGCTACCTTGCCTAGGGCAGTGCAAGGGAAGGGGAAAAAATGCTGAATTGGGTAATAAAGGCTACTTTGGTTATGAATCTGCATTGTGCTGACTTAATTCACCACCATGCATGAGTTCATTCAGGTTCTTACAATGTGCAAAGCCTTTGTAGCCACTGAGAAGTGGGGCTTGCCCTACTTAACTACTGTGGGAAAATTATTTAAGTGACACAAAGGTCTCTATAAATTTGTTGTGATATCTTGTGTACTGTGGCATTTGTTTGTTCTCTCCCTTTCCAGGTCCTTGGTCTGTAGTTTAATGAACACACAATGAATTTACCTTCCTAGCTGTTTCTAACTGAAATTGGTGAAGCAAAATTACTTTCAAGAAGTAGTGCTGCCTTACACACATCTGGTCTTTCTACTGCACTCATTATTCTCCATTCCCATGTCTTGACCCCTTCAACAAAACATTTTCCTTCATTCCTCCATAGAGCCTTCTATCTTGCCTTTCTCCTTAGCAATTAGAGAACAGATAAAGCTAATATCTTGCCTTAATCTGATCAGGGAGGTGGTGAAATTTTTATTAGCCATTTACAGACTCTCTAAAATGTATTAGCATGCAGACAGATGAAAGGAGTTGCTCAAGGAGCAGCAAGACCAAGGCTAAAGCTTGAAGTAGTTAGTTAAAAATAAATTGAACAATGGACAGTGAAGGATGTATATCTAGGAAAGGAATTCTTGGCAGTTAGGAAACTCCTTGACAATTGCTAGTTTTTTGCTAAGGGGTGAAATGGAGTTGGTTAAACCAGATGCATTTCTAGAGCCAGGCTGTAAAGCTGGGATCCAAGAATGAAGTTTTCCACAGGCTAAGTGCTACCTACATTCTAGAAGGCTGACTTAGATCTTTCTCTTTAAGACTGAACATGACTTTTTTTCCCTCATTTTAATTTTTTTCCTAGGAGCACATCCCCAGTGCTGTGTTACTGCTGCAGTGGGCTGAATGCAGAGGGAGGACCCCCGTGAATTGCTGCCTTATCTCTCATTCTCCAAAACTGCTGTAACCCTAAACTGAGAGATCTCAAAGGAACAGACTGGCAAAGAATGCTCAATCAACTTCACCACAGACTTGAGACTATTTTTAATGTGCCTTGTCTCTTGAGTAACAAAGGCACATTGATATTTCCAAGATGAAAATATGAAGTAAGTCTTCTAACCAAAGTAACTTGAAGATTAACCAGTACCGGATCCTTGCTATATTTTTATATTTGCAATTGGTAACATAATAGCACAAGAGTTACTCAAAAGTTTTTAAAAATGCAGTTTCTTCTGTAGTAAAGTTAGGATTTCACAGACATTAATCACCTGATTTCTCTGGGAGGTCTCTGCATTAGGTTGTCATTTGTGGTTTCTTGGAGAAATTGTGGAATGGGAGGTATTTGAGCCCAAAACAAGGCTGAAATATTCTTTGAATGGTCATGTACAGCTCAACTGCCATCAAAATCATCAGCCCTCTACTGCAAAAATGTATTACTGTGCATTTCCCCTGTAGCCCAGTGTTGTCTTCTCAATGCCCAGCTCAGGGGCTCTATTTTTTGTCACAATGTAATTTCATGGTCATCTTCCTTGGAGCTGCAAGGCTGAGTGGAAACAAAACTCTGACCATCTTTCCTAGTGATGGAAGGTGCTGCTAATTTTCTCTAGGATATGACCTCAGGTTTTAAAATCTCTCTAAGATAAGAATGAAGGATTGGCTGAAATCAGGGAACAAACCCAGCCACACCATGTACCTAGTGACCAGCCGGGTGCTCACAGTGGACCTGAGTATTTTGGCTGCTCTTCCTGCTTTATTATTTGAGTCTGGAGTCAGTTTGTGTTTCTGCAAACACATCAGGAATCACCTCCAGGGCATCTCGATGTGGGGAGAACTCCAGGCATTGCTCTCATTAGTGGTGCCTGGTTGCTGGAGGCTGGCTAATGGTGCAGATACCCCTCTGGAAAGTGAGGCTTCCCATTGCCAGGGGGATGGAAAAGCAGGAGCGTTTACAGCAAACGCAGCTACTTGAAGGAAGGGTGTGATGAGCTATCACAATGATGCATTATTCCTTAAATGTATTTTACAGCATCTGCTCCTGTCATTCCTAATTCATGTGTCAGGCTTGGATGTGCCTTAAGCTGTGATCATTTGAACATAATAAATCTGGGCTTCCTTCTGTTTTCTCCTGGTACCCACAAGCTGACAATTTTAAGAGATTGAATGTGAGTTGTGTGGCACCTCTGATGTGACACAGGGTATGAGGCAGCTGGTATTGAACACCCCTCCTAAAATTCCCACAATACCCTGTTTTCTTCTCACCTCCTGCCTCCATCACAGGAAAATGCATCAAGAATGAGGAGTGAGGAAGAAATGAGGATATGTAACTGTTCTGTTAGACCTGGAAGTGTGGAGCAGAAACTATTATAGACTGGGTTATGTTTTCTCTGTTGGCTTATTGTCTCTTGACAGGAGGGTGTGTAACCTTGTGAGATCACCACTGTTCAGGTGATGACAGCAGGCTGGATGTGTTATTGAGAGTGTAAAAGGGAGTAATAATGGTCAATACGAGAAAAATTTGAAAGGTTTAAATAATGAACCTCCACACTGGCCTTTAATAGAAACTGTGCCACGTTCATCAGGTCTGATGTGGCCTGGTGGACAGGCAGACATGGTTCACCTCTTTTTCATATCTCAGAGCTGTTATTTTGATGGCAGCATGGTTTGAGGTGCTTTTACTCTTCCCCTGGGTCCCCATCCCCTCTGTGATGCAAAGATAGCTGTTGACCTAGAGCATCCCTTCCTTCTCATTCATTTTTTATGCTATAGCAGATATTTATCTCTAGGCAGGAAGTGACTGGGTTACTCCCTGCTGAGCTGTCAGATTAGCAGAAGCTATTTGAGAGAAATCTGATTTACACACAAGTGGCTGTAAAAGGGAATGGGAAAAGAGAAAAGAAAGATGGTTTAGACCAGGTTAAGGTGCAGCTACAGAGCTAAACAAAAAGGGGCAAAAATAGAGGCAAGCATATGGTGGCAAGAAATATTTCTTGCTCTTTTTAACTTAAGATTTAAACTCTTTATTTCTTTCTTGGTCTGAAAAAGGCTAGATGAGGAGGAAAATAATGCAAATTAAGAGGTTTACAAAGGAAGACCTTGCTTGCTTTAATATTGAGAGGCAAATTTTCTGAAACTTTTGGAGGAGTAAAATTGCAGTTTGAGCAGGACTTTTGTTTCTTCTCTCTTCCCTCCTTTTTAAAAAGCAAAACCGACATAAAAAACCCTCAAACCTAAAAACCCAACAAACCCCCTTTCAAAAGATGGTTGTGTCAGGAGCAAAGTGCTGACAGTAGTTTTACGACACGTGAGGTGTGCCTGAGGATGCCGTAATGAAGCCCTTACACAAAATAAAGACTGGTGGAAGAAGGCAGCGAGTACATCCTGCAGGTCAGGATAGAACAGTCAAGGGCTTGGTGTTCCTGCTTGGATCTCTTCTTCCAGGCAGTGGGAGCAGTGCTGTGCTCAGGCAGCCTTCCTGGACAGTAGTTAATTCCTGGACTGTGCTGTACTTCAGGACACAGGTCTTCCTTGGACCTGTCCTGAGTAAACAACAGGACCCACGAAACCAGAGAGAGGCGGAGCAGTTGTATTAAAAAAAAAAAAAGTAAAGGGTTAGGTATGTAATATGTGCCCTCCCCAGCTGATAAATTCATGTCATCCAAATGTTGCCTGATTCAGGCGGTGTGGTCCTACAGAGCTGTTTCCTCCTGTGATGTGACGCCAGAGTCGCCCGCTAGCTCCCGACAAGGCGCCGAGAGCGGCTGATCCCAGATGTGATCGGAGTGACAGCAGAGCAGGCCCTGCTCTCTAGGGCACAGTGCTGTGCTGGAGCAGGGACAAGGACGAGGAACAGGTCTTTCATAAGGTTTCCAAGGAGCTCTAGTGCTAAGCAGGATATGGGGATGAAAGACACTGAGCCCTGGTGCGCAGAGACTTTTATACAGGGGAGGGTCTAGGGGAGGATACAAATTTTCAACCAAAAGCGAAGGCACTGGGGAGGATCACAAGGCAGGGTTTGCAGCACATAAACCAATGAGGATGCACAGGGGGTGAGGAACAATTCACACAAACCAGTGGGGCTTCCAATAACGGGATTTCTGTGGGGATTTCCAAAGCAAGGCGCTAGGACAAGGCAGGATTGACAACTCGGTAGGTGGGGAGACAGGGAACAATCTGGCTCAAGGGGCCGGCCTAGGATAAGATAGACAGCTAGGTGGGGGGATACAATTTACGACTGAACCAGCAACACAAGGGGGATCAGGACAATCCGTTGGGGCTGAAACACACTGCAACACTCCTGGATACAGATTGTGTTTTATAGCTATGCTGTTTTGGTTGATTTTCACACTGCTCAGCAGCTTGGAAAGTGTGAAGAAGTCATGGTGATGCTGATGCATGTAATGTTTGTGGATCCCCCTCACCTCATCCATCTTGATGTGCCATGGATACTGTAGCAGATCCTGGGGAAGCAGAAGGGACTGTAGTGGAGGGAAGGTGGGCCGGAAATGTCTGTGGCATTACAGCTTGAGTGTGACCTCTTGTTTTGTAGTTTCTGGTAATATGAACCCAAAACTGAACAAAACTAAAATCCTGTTACAGACCTTGGGTGACAGTTTGACTAAAACTTGATATTTTTTGGGAGGGAGGGCTGGCTCCTGAGAAGGGGCACATGTGGAATCATTGGGATAGGGAAATAACTCTAAGACCAATGAGTCCGAGCTTTGACTGAACACCACCTTGTCAGCTAAACCACAGCACAGAGGGCCTTGTCCAGTTGTTTCTTGAACACATCCAGTGACAGTGACTCCACCACCTCCTGGGCAGCTGCTCTAATGTTTAACCACACTTTCACTGAATGTGTGCAGGCTGAACCTCCCCTGGAACAGCTTAAAGCCATTTCCTCTTGTCCTGTTGCTTGTTACATGGGAGAAGAGACTGACCCCCACCTCCTTTCAGGTGTTGTAGAGAATGATAAGGTCCCCCCTGAGCCCCCTTTTCTCTGAGCTAAACACCCCCAGCTCCCTCAGCCATTTGTTGTATGACTGACTCTAAACTCTACACCAGCATTGTTGCCCTTTTCTGGTCACTCTCCAGCACTTCCATGGTTTTCTTGAAGTGAGGGACCAGAACTAGGCTCCAATAAACTGACTGCAAGTCACAGAACCCATTGAAAAACCCATGCCTTTTTTAATCTGCTTCTCACCCATAAGAGCGATGTTTTATCTGGAACTGAAGCTAAATTAGAACTCCTGGAACAGCAACCACTGAGCTTCTTGTTTTGCGTTTATTCTATTCTATGACCAGATGTAAAAGCATCTCCAGATGCCTCTTGTTACAGTCTGGGCTGATTCTGGATCCTGCCACAACTTCTAAGATCAATTGCTTATGCTTTTTTAAGGTAGGAATTATTTGACTGTCACCATCTGCTTCGGAGATTCAACTCAGTTTTCCTCTTTCTGGTGATGAGGTTGTTGTTTCCGGCAGACCAGAGCTCTGGAGAGGATTGTATGAAAGGAGAATATCTTCTCTCCTGTTAATTCCACTGCAGGTGTTTGGAACATCTACTTCAAGGAAGGTGAAGGGGCAGCAACACTGAGCTTGGGGAAAGACTTGTAGAGGGTGGAATGAGGACTGATGGTGGGTGATTTGGGGACAGTCGATGTAGGCTGTAGATCTGCAGTGCTCTCTGCTGTTGCACTGTAGCTCAGAATAGCTATAAAAAAGACCTGTTTGAGTTTCAGTCTTGGTAGCCTTGAGCATTAGCCTGGACAGTACAAATAACACAAAGGAAGTAATGGAGCTT
The DNA here is from genome assembly GCA_008694505.1 of Cyanoderma ruficeps. Taxonomy (NCBI): domain Eukaryota; kingdom Metazoa; phylum Chordata; class Aves; order Passeriformes; family Timaliidae; genus Cyanoderma; species Cyanoderma ruficeps. Next base: position 2,727,146 of record VZDJ01000056.1, on the reverse strand, counting down.
TAAAGGACAATTATCTGTTGAAAAAGCAAACAAAACCATCAGGATGTCAGACAGCTGCATTCCTTTCACACTATGCCATAAATTAGGAAAAAGAAAATTATCATTTTCTTTGGAGCAGTGAAAGCTGTTTAGCCCTCTCACCTCTCACCACGGCTGCATTTCTTTAGTGATGGTATGGGGCTGTTTATCAAATGCATACAGTTTATGGAGGTCCTTTTTCTGGGTTAAGTGTAGGTGGTTATCCAACTCAGTCTGAATCCTCCTTTCCCTTCCACCTCTTCCTTTGTGTTTAAGGGACATTCCAGCCACTCTGCTAAAGCTGAGTTAATTACCTTGGAGATTCCTTGGAAAAAGGTGCTTGTTCTGAAGGAGCTGGAACAGTAGTTCCTTTGGCTACCTCAAAATGCCTGCTCATTCTTTGTAGGATGTGGAAAGATAGACTGCTGTAGAGGATGTTGGGGAAAACATTTTGAGGACCTTGGAGGATGCTGGATGACTCTGTGGTGCTGGAGAGTCCAATATTTGCATTTCCTTCTTTGTTGTAACAGAGGAATTTTCAGTAGTCTCTACAGGAACTGTTTATCTAAAGGCTGTGTTAGAGAGTTTTGAAATAAACATGTGTTCTGGCTATGACCTCTTTATTGCTTTTTTTGGTTTTAATGCAAGACCTTAAGGGAGGTGGGAGGAATTGCAGTGATGAGATCAGCAGATACAGAGCTGGAGATTTGGAGCTCTATCCTCATCCCAGACCCCTGGCCAGATTGTAATTTGCGTAATCCCGTATTTACTTCCCCTCTGTGTTTGCAGCTGGTTGGAGCACTCTTTGCTTTCTGGTAACAATCTGCTCTTTATTGCTTTTAAGGTAGAGGAGGAATTTCTGCAAGGGGAGGCTGGCAAAAACCCTCTAGAAAGAATGTCAGGGGATTGATCCATTTTATTGTAAATAAAAGCTTTTCAACAGATCTGTGCAGTACAAACCTGATGGTTTTGTACAACTTTTGACTGAACCATTCACTGAACTAGTTTGGAGACGAGACTACTTGTTGCCAATGTCTGATATAAATTTGTTTCATGTCTCTATTTTTATCAGGCCTGGAATCCTGGCTTTATCTAGACCCATTCAGGACTTGATTTTTTTTTTCCCCAGTCTAATTTAGCACAATACCATTAAAAATAAATTCACTTAAGATTTTGCATGCCTTTATTGTTCCCATGTTTCACTTTTGGTATCAAACTGAATTTGAAGTCTTGAAATTTACAAGGTGGACTTGAGACTGAAAGCAGATGGAGTAAATTCTCTTATTTCTGTCAGTTTTTGTTTTTGTTAAAGGGAAAGAGGAATTAATTTCATCCTTTCTGCCACTTAAGCTTCAAGCAGTGATAATTTGGAACATATGGTAAGTGTAAGACTCTAGTCCCTTTTGATGAACTGTTGTGGAGAAAATGATATTAAGATAAGTAAGGGTGAATCATGCAAAGAATCAAAAAGTCAGATTTTTAAAAAAATTTTTTTAGTTATTTGCTAGAGGAATATTGTCTCTTCAAAACCATGGGAATAAATGCAAACTTTATTTCTAAGTCGATGTGATCTCAAAGCAGAAGCAGCACAATTGTTACGCTGTTCAAGGCTTCTCCTGCCATTCCTGGTCAGTAAAACTCACAGTGATAGATTTGCTCAATTAAGAGTAAGTCTATTCCAATAAGTTTAAGCAGTTTGCAATAATGATTTCAGTTCAAAGCATCAGAAAAGGAGAGGAAAAAATGTTATTGGACAATCAATCTACTTTTTTTTTTTTTTTTAATCTTAGGGTGTTTTTCCCACAAAATAGCAATGCATTTTCTAAAAGCTATGGTTGGAAGGTACTCTGAGATCTTAATTTAAGATATGTTCTTAATTCAGTTACACAAACTTCAGCATTTATACAGTGAGTGTTGCGAAATTGAAAACACATCAATCTTTTACATGGGACAGGAATAATTAAATTTTTAAATATTGTTCTAAGTCCTCCTTAAATATTGCTGGCTAGACTGTCAGAACATTGATTAATGAAAAACTATGGAGGAACTGTAAGAAAAAAATCGAAATTAGCTTTTGGAATCCAGAGGTGGATTTTCAATATTTCAAAACATGTTTACTAACATCATTTTTAGTGGAAATACTTTTTCCACAAGGAAGAAAATAAATTAATAGAGGATTTTAACATGAAGGTGCAGTGAAAAGAAGTGTTTTTCTCCAAAAAGAGTTAAATGAGCATCCTATGGCTTAGGCTTTGAACCATTTGGTGTTTAAGGGTACCATGGGATTATGTTGTTCTCTCAGGACACTGAAATTAGACAGTGACTATTTAAAGTGGAAGCTGGAACTTGCTGATAATCACAAGACAGAGCTGATCACAAGCTTCAAAATGAAATAATGACATTTGCAATGCTGTGAAAGAAGCCTTTTTTTCTTCCATATTTGACAGTCGGAGTCACGTGCGTTATCCGGGCCCAGATGAGATCAAGGACTTTCCGGAATGTAGCACAGCTTTATCTGATTCACAGCCCATGGTAAAGCAATCAGTTCCTTGTAATCTCTGAAAGGGGCAAATGCTAAATAACTGAATGAGTTTTCCTCATGGTGACAGTCCTCTAAACCCAGAAGTCAGTATGTAAAACACTTAGGTTTTGCCAGCCTTATGCTCAAGGCTGTGTGTGATGCTTGATCTCGACATCGTGCCAAAGATGATGCAAAAACTCTCATATTGATATGCTCATCTATAAGTGAAGGACTTACAGGTAATGAAGTTCAAGGAGCGGCTTAATAATAATAATGTGGCAACCAAGAAAAAGTTTAAATATTTCTGGTATTGGTTTTCCTGTGAGAAATGGATGTGAGCACAAGGAAGTGTTCTCTTGGTGGGAGCTGATACCACTCCTGGTATCCAGGGGAGTGTTCCTGCAGTCTCCTACTGCCATTCTCCTTCCCAGGAAATGGTGCTGCCTGAAAAACCAGCAGTAATGGGAAGAAACTGGATATAAAGACATTCTGAGCAGGGACAAGTGCATCACTCATCAAGCAGATCATAGAGCAGAGCCTCTCTTGTGCTCTCTGTATTGGAATTGTTCAATGTATGTTGCTTGGTGGGAAGCTGATTCTGTTTCTCTAAGTAGTGTTTCTCAACAGAAAAGGCCACTGTACAAAAGCAACTTTTCTTCTTTGTTTTAAATGGAAGTAAGTGGGAAGCTGCATGTAGAACTCCACTGTTTTCTTTCTCAATATAATTTCTCATTTTGCTCTGAACATCTCATCCTCTGAGAAAAAGTATTTCCAGAGAAATAAGATCTCTCTCCATCCAGAGTTAAGATGTTATTGCTGCAGGGAGTTTTGAAATTTTTCCATTTGGAGGAGGAAATACGAGATTCCTTAAAAAAAAAATTAAGGAACAACTTTTTCACACAAAATTTGATTTAGAGACCCTGTTTCTTGTTAAGAACGTTTGGGAGAAGAAATATGCAGCTTATCTCAATGTAATGAGCAAGTTTGTAACAAAGTTTCAAATTCCTCTGTTAAAAATAGACCAATAAATAAGTAGAAATTAAGCCAACTGATAGAAATAGTTCAGGAAGAAAACTTTTGACACAGACAGGATTTTTCACAATTCTTAGAGATGCAAAAATGCACAGACTCTTCCTAGTACACGGTTTTGGCCAGATGCCCTGGGGTGTTAAGAGCAAGCAGATACAGAAATCCATTCCTAGGGGACACCAGAGTCAGTTCAGCAGGCACCTGTGCCAGTGTTAATGGCCTGCTAAATAGTGTTAGTAATTGGTTTGTCTGTGGTTTCTTCATTCCCACAGTAACAAATTATGAAGAACTTCTCTAAATCCAACTTTAAACCCACTGATATGATTAACTGTAACAGTTTATTCTATCAATTGGGAATATTTAACGTATAGGAACTGTACTCTGACAGTGAAAGGTGACCTCTGAAGGTGCTGTTGTGGTTTAATTCCAGCTGTCAGTTAAGTACCTTAAAGCCTTGGTGGATGGGGAGAAGGGTTGGAAAAATGGGGTAAAACCTCTGGGCAATGATTTTTTATTTAGGTGTGACAGACCTTCAAAAATAAATGATTATTTAAAAAACTAAAACAGGCACGACCCTCCTCTTTATCCCCCCAAATTATTAGGGGTGATTCTCTTGGAAGAGTGATGGAGCCTGACTTTCTGAGTCCTTTCTTAGACTAGTTTCGGTGGCTTTAAATGAAAATTTCAAGGTATATTGGGAGGTGAACATGCTAAAATAGAGGGAGTAGAGAGCAAGATTCATATTGAAATGTATATCAACCAGTTCAAACAGAAGTCTTGGGCTTGACGAGGAAGCACATTTCAGTATGCCAGACTACAAATAATTTGACATTTTGGTTGGTGCCTTGGTTGTTCTGTAGTCAGAAGGGAGATGGAGAGAACTAGCAACAAAGCAAGAACCAATAGAAAATTATCTGCATAATAAATAAAAGAAATTAGCTCAGCTGATGACATTCTAACAAGCTTTCTGACAACTGAAAAAAATAACAGAAGCAGCAGTTGTTGGGTAAACTACCACTGTTGACAGAGAAACAGGGAGCCTTAACAATAATGGAACAATTTTCTTGATGCAGATTGGCCCAGTCTCTCTGGCTTCACTGATTTTTGCCTATTCACCCTAGTCACTAATGTGATCCAGTGGCTCAGTTATTTAGTCATTGCTTGGTTTCATGATTTCCAGTTGTTTTCTGGTATTGGAAGTTCTTTGGATCCTGTTCATGTGGGTGCATGTGTACATGAATTTGACCTGCACAGGAAAGTTACTCACTGATAGTTCCACATTTGGGTTTGGTTTGAAAGATGTTTGCATGCAAGAAATCTCTGATCTGGTCTCCACCACTGAAGGTGGTTAGTAGCAAGGATGAAAATGATGATCTTGTGCTTTTGAGATTGTTGTAATGGCAATCTTAACACTCTGTTTCACTCCCTAGTTAATCAGTGACTCCCTGAGGTCTGAAGGAGTCGCTGCCCTGTATAGGTATCCTGACTGAAAATTAGTCACGTTAGAGTTAAAAACACCAAAAAGTTGTACCTGTTCCAGATTTTGGGGGGTAAAAATGCTTATGAATCAAATGTGTTTGTGTTCAGTGTCTCATTTTCAATGAACAGCAGTTTGAACCAGTTCTTTGTTTATTGGAAAATATTTGTGTGCTTTCAGAGGCCACTGAGTCACAGAGCCATACGGAGCAATTGAAATTACAAGCAAATATCTTTCTCTTTCATGCAGTTAAGTGCCTTATAAATTCCTATAAACATGAGCTTTTCTAAATGAGACAGCATCGATCGGCTTTATTAAGGCCAGACTTCATTTACTCCACAGCCACGTAGAGAACAGCTGGCAGTGAGGACCAGCCCTAAAGTGAATGTAGAAGTCACCAGTGCTGACTTTGAGGCCACAGCTGTGTCACAGCATCTCACCATGGAGATGGACTGGGCTGCTGCCAGGTGTGACAGTGGGGCCCACTGCTGGCTCTGGCAATGAGTGGTTCAGGAGCTGCTCTGAGCAGCAGAACTCCTTTGCCGCAGCCAAAGCAGGAATTACGGGGTCCTGCTGCATGTGGTGCATCTCCTCCCACCTCTGAAGGACCTGGGGTTGGAGATCAGTAGAAGGGCTGGTGTCTGTGCCACCCATCTCCTGCAGCCCTTGCAGGTGTCAGTCTGTACCTGTGTTCCATGGTTCTCTGGCAGAGAACCCACTCCGTGAGTGTAATGAGTCCAGACTGGAGCTGTTGATGGCAAGGGAGGGGCAGGGGAGCACTCCACAGCTATTCCATGGACAGAGTACTCCTAAAGGGGAGATATATGAGTGCCCCAGGAGTGCAGGTTCTGAGGGTGTCTGCATCAGGAGGCAATGGAGAAACTTGTCCTTGAGGCAATGGGAGAAACTAGGAACAGAGTAGAAAAGACACTGATCATAAATCCAATTGTTTTCAGGTTCCCCAGGATGGTTCTTTAGGTGACAGTGCTGTGGGTACCACTTGTCCTTTCCAGAATTCACTGTATCACAACAGGAAAATGACAGAAATTCCGTCCTTTTCTTGGAGAGGCAAATTGAATGATTCTCCTACTGAGAAAACTGTACACTGGCTGTGGGAGGTGGATTATGATTTCAGTTGGTGTCTGAACCCAAAATAACTGTCTGGTATAGCTCAGTCTTAGTGCTTGAAAGTGTAGGAGAGGACTGACTGTGGCGTGGGGCACAGGGATATAACTGGCATGACACATTCCTCCTCTTTCCCCACTGCTTTTCACTCCCTATCTCTGCACTTGCTGCTGTGCATGGCCCCTTCCCCTCGATGGATTTGGGTTCAGAGCTGGGCCCAGGTTGTTCAAAGCCCACATTCATGAATATGGACCAAGACTGATACCAAAGAACTTGTTTATGTGGGGGCAGAACTTGGCAAGATTTTAACTTTATCTTTTGAAAGAAGACCAAAGATGCAGACAGATAACTACTTTTTTTTTTTTCAGTGCTCTGAACACTTTGCAGTCTTGGTTTTAAAACTATATAATTCATAAAAATAAAAGGTGGCAAGAAGGAAGCTTTTTTACATTGGACTCATACAGTGTGTCCAAAATTTTCTGGTTTAATTTCTGGCTGCTTTTATTTGTTTATCTTCAGTAAATTTTCTTTATCTAACCACTTAAGACAGTGTCCAAGTTGATAAAAATAACTGTCACTGCTGATATCTTTGAAGCTTTGCATGTGGGAGAAAAGTTTCCTTTTTCTTGCTCCTCAGAAAGGTGTTTCCTACAGCTCAGAGCCAAAGCACACTGGATTAGAAAATGCATGCATTTCTACACCCATTTCCAAGCAAAATATTATTAAATCTGAGGAGCTTCTTTACGTCAGTTGGCATTTTTGTCACAATTACAGAATGTACTTTTAGACTGACTGAAATGTGCACTTAAAAAACCAAAAGCCAAACAAAAAAAACCCAACCCCTAAAAAAGCATCCTCTTTAATATGCAGACATGTAGGGAAAGAGTGTGGTAATGAATTTGGCTTAGTCTATTGAGTCTGGGCCAAGTTCTGATCTCAGTTATGCTGGCCTCAGCTGAGTTGCTCCAGATTTTCACCAGTCGACTGAAGCCAAACTGTGTTCTTTTGTCCTTTAGTATTTATTAATAGTTTAGGGGCAGGAAGTGGGGATAAGTTTTAAGTGTAAGGATTTAAGAGTCCTGTCCTAAATCCATAGTTTCAAAATGCTTCAAAATATACAACATGTATTTTCAGTCACTGGTTACCTGGTCTCGGAGGTGAGGTGTTCCGAGACTTCCTACATATTCTACATTTGTATAGGTAACACCTTTTGCGCAAAAGTGAAAAAATCCATCATTGTTTATCAGCTGAATGCCATGAAAGCTGTGAAAGCTCTTCCTGAACATTTCAGTAGCTGCCTTATTATAGACCGTGGATTAACACATCCCCAGGCAATGTATGCTTCTGTATATTTAATAGCTTTAATCTTCCCAGCTATGTGCAGTCCTTAGGACTTTGCTTTTGAACAGTATTTTTCTTTAAAGTGCAGTGTTTATATATAAACTTATCAAATGCAACAAGTTACAGTATTTCTGACTTTCTAAGGTAGAGAATCTGTAATATTATGTTTGTGTGAGTTTGTATACACACCCCCATAGTGGGGATATTATCTCTGGGTTTTTTGCATGGGTACTTACACAGTGGTAGCAGGAGAAGAACCACTTAAGCCATTAAGCCTTTATCCATGCAAAAGCATGTTAGAAATGTTCTCAGAGATGGCAACTCAATAACCTGTGCCTTTATATTATTGGCATTGTCCCTGGCATGCTGTTGGTCATCCAGCACTCTCTCAAACAATTCCTTGGCATGGTTCAGGAGTCAGTGCTCTTTGGCACCAGTCTCCGTAGGTGTGACCAGCCTATTCCAAAAAGGAAATGAGTTAATAGTGTGACTGGAAGGCTGCCAGGCTTTGTTGTTAAAGAACAACCCTAATTTGTGAGAAGCAAAACAGGCCTTATATGTTTTATATTAATTAGCTTTTTTAATACTAGTAAAATAATCAAGAACAACTCTTCTTCTGTTGGTGATGTGTGTTAAACCAGAGCACAGTTAAAATATCCCCCCACAAACCAAAACAAAAGAAAAAAGTCATGGTACCCCTGTGGGATGTATTGAGTGTCCTTGAATTCCTTACTCCAGATTCAAGTTACTCAGCAAAAATAGGTTGGGTTCTTCAAGAATATATCCAGAATGTTAGAGATTACCCTGGTGAAACGGCCTTTTCAGAGAAAGGATAATAATGACGTTGTACTGCTGTGCCAGCCAGAGGCTGACCAAATTCAGCTGTTGTCAACCGCAGCAAACACTCCTTCCCAAAGATCCTGCAGCTTGAGATTATTAGACAGCTTTGTTGTGAGGGAGAAAACATTGCACACGCACATATATATATACACACACACACACATACACACACGTACACATACNACACACACACACACGTACACATACACACATATATATAGGTGCTATATACTATATTCACACTCTCAGCCCATCTCCTTTATTTCGTACACTACAGCTTTGGACAGAATGATGTGAACATTACAGGACAGGGTTCAAGATTATTACTATTTAATAATTGTATTAATTCAGGTTTTTGGTTGGATTATTTTCGGTTTTGTTTTATTTGCTTGCGTTTCCTTCCCTCCCTGAGGTTTCAGTTTCCTTATTGTCATTCTTTTGCTTCCTTATGGAGTTTTTTCTAGTTGGCAAGCACTACAGCTGGCTTTCTTGGAGGCATCAACTGTAAAAAAGTTCAAAAATTAGATACATTTGCAGAGCTCTTTGTCTTTCCAGGTGGTCTGAGGACTAAATGGAGGGGTTTCAGGGCGGAGAGCCTCAGTTCATAGAATGGCAGAATGGTTTGGGTTTGAAGGGACCTTTACAGGCTGATTACACAAACACCCTTGCAGTGAGCAGGGGCATCTTCAACAACATCAAGTTCCTTGGAGCCCTGTCCAGCCTGGTCTGGTAAGTTTCCAGTGATGGGATATTGACCACCTTTCTGGGCAACCTGTTCCAGTGTATCACCATCCTCACTGTAAAACATTCTTCCTCATATCTAATCTAAATCAACCTTCTTTTAGTTTAAAAACATTACCACTTGTCTGATTGTGATTTTTCTTGGGCAACAAGAAGTGTCTCAGCACTAAAAGACATTGAGGGAGTGTGCATACTGTCCTATCAGCAGCTTATAAAACACAAAATGATGCTATCTGAAATAATATCACCATAGTCCTTGTGGTTTGATCAGCCTAAAACATCTGTCAACGAGACCAACTCAGGGAACTGAGGTGCAGGCTTGGCTCTGTTTTGGCAAAAACCAGCAGAAGCTAATGAGTGTGAGGCATTCCAATTTCTGCCAAGGGGCTGTATGATCTTTGGACCCAGTCTGGCAAACTTCTCACTCAACTTGTGTTCTTGTGGTCAGCCACACCTTTGGGGTGTTCTGTGCAGAGGTGAGACAGTGTAGGGTCTAGAGACACTCAGGTACAGCAGGACCACACGTTCATCTTCCCCCTGGTACTGGCACAGAACTCATGTTTAAGTCCCTCTTGCAATACACATGGTTTGGAGAGTCCTGACACACTTTTGGAGTCAGGTGAGACTTGTCTGCAGGGAGAGTGCCCACTGCAGATGCAACTGGGGGTGAAGCAGAATTGCAAGCACTGGTAGGATTAGTGAAGCCACCTGGCATTGTAGTCGGAAAACCCTGGAATTTAGCCAATTCTCCTTTGTCATTCAGGTATCAGGGCAAAGATGCGCTTTGTGTTTCTCTCATGTTAGACCTGACTCGGCGTTCCTCTTGTGGACATTCTCATTTAGAAGTGCTCAGACTTCCTCTGTGCTGTCAGAGGACAGGACATGGCTTGTTTGCTGCAGACCTGTTATTTACTCAGCCTGTTTACATAACCTGCAGGACTGGTAACAAACCGTGATTGCAGTTACCCTGAAATAAACCTGGAGTCATTCTGGTGCAGCCGTTGTTACTTTCCTCCAGAAATTCAAGTCATAAATGGTCCCTTCATCTCCAAGCTGGTATCAAACTAATGACAGAAGGCAGTGGACTCTTTTCTAGCTGAATTCTTTAGGACACTACAAAACCTCTTTAGGGCAGCTCAGGCAATGGAGAGAGAAATTCATGAGCAAAGACACAATTTTGTGTAATAAAAATGAGGGGATGGTGCTTAATGAAAAAATGTCTCCAAATGACTCTCTGGATAATGTAGCATCTTGTCTGGACTGATCTAACTTGTACAATTTTGCAAAGAAATAATCTTGTAGCTCTCATTCTGATCTCTTAGACTGCTTTAGACATGAAACTTGATTGTTACAGTAAGCCACTGGTATAAATTAAACCAGAATCAAGTCAGTTGCTTGAGAGCAACACCTGCAAAAGAAAGAGACTTTCAGCATCTCTTTCTGCCTATGCATAGAAGTCCATGAAAATCACGGTGATCTTTCCTATCCAAAGGAAACAATAGTTGTTTGGTATTTTTTATATTAACCCCGCCTTCTTCCTGACTATATCATATGACAGATCTTAAGGAATAAGCCCAAAAAAAAAAAAAAAAAAGGAGAGTGCAGATAGAGAGTGTCGTACAAAATTCAGACTGCTGGCTATGTGTTTGCATGGAAAATGCCCTGGTGAAAGTTACTGCTGACTGGGCATGGAATAGTTAAAGGATGTTAATCATAAAACAGTGGAGGCCAGTGCTATCACTGTACCCTTAAGGAAGAAAAGGTGTTGCAATATTTGTGCAGACATGTAGTGCAACCTGTGCAAATCATCTTGAGTTGTGAAGGGCCTGATCTCTGCGCTTGCATGCAGTCCCCAGGAAGTGACAGCTGTCTGAACACCCCCTGAGGCCTTATTCCCCAGGCCATGCATCCAAATGCATGTGAGTAGACACTCACAGCAAACCAGTGCTGCCAGGGAGAAAAATCATAGCAGAGTCACATTTCCTTTATTCAGGACTGTGCTCTGGTCTCTGCCCCCCTTCTCTGGGTATTTTCCACTACTGAACTTGCTTGCATTTATAGTAAACAAATGGAAGTCCAAAGTGGTTTAGGAAATGTGCACTGGAGCTGGAATTGACCCAAGAGATTATGGGTTTGCTGCGTTGTTTGCCGTACTAACTGAATGTTATCCACTACGATTTCTCTGTCAATACCCCAGACATTTTTGGTAGTAAGTGGACTTTGTGTACACAGGGAAGTCAAGACAAATGCAATCACAGAGGCTTATCTGACCTTTTCAGGCAGCTCTTTAACAGCAGAATTTAAGGACACTGGCAAGGTTTGTCTGGTAGCTGCTGCTGGTATTACCCAAAGGACATCAAAGTCCAGTCAGAGAGCTGGCATGTTCCCACAGTGTAAATGTTCTCTACCCTTTACTACCACCTTCACCACCTTAGATGGATTAATGTAATCTTATTTATGGCTCGAATACATTGTTTCTGCAATTTTTCTTGGGCATTAAGTACCAGCTTAAGAGCAGAGATGGTTTTTCTCCCGTTATCCATAGCTGATACTGTGCAGCTTGGCAGGATGTGCTGCTGTATCGTCATGGACCGCAGCACATGAAGCAATGTTTGGAGTTCTGGTTGTCTTTGCTCTTGTTGATGATTTGCTCTGTGAATTTTGAACTTTATCTCTGTCTGCTCCTCTTTTTCTATTCCCTCCTTCATTGGACTTGCTTATTTTAATAAAAACACCTTAAGGCAGAAATGGCCTATTGCTGTGAGAGAAATGCTGCCGCTGCTGATAAAAGTAACAAAATCATACCTGAATTGATTTTAGAGGCCAGATTTTGCTGTGTCTATATGGTACTTAATGAAAAGAGACACTGATCTTTTCTGGAGCCTTGAGGTTCTACTGGATTAATAGTAACAAAGGAAAGAAAAGGAATACATGGGAAAGTAATTGTTTTCTGGTTTTACGTTTTACACCTGCCCATTGCTTTCATGTTCTGGAACTTCCTTACTCTTCTACTCACCATGTTCTCTTGATCCCTTTCCAAAGGCACTGATTTCAGCTTTCTGCTATGCCAGCATAAATGTAGAGATGAGTGAAGTCATTCCCAGGTTACACCTATCAAGCTGAGTCTGCGTCTGGGAGCTGAATGTTATCCACAGGGTATCAGTTCAGGCTGATGGCAGTAAAGCTGCTGCCCTGTGACATCCAGTGCCTGGAGGAATCAGAGCTGCTTCTGCTGTGCAACACAACTGTTCCCATCACTGTGTGCTGTGCCATGGGCATGCTATCAAGGCCCTCACTTCGTTGGGAACATGAATAGGGTAACTTTATCTTTCTTCTCCTCCCCTTTCCTTTTTGCATTCTCAAAACCTTACTGTTCTTATCCTGAGAGAGATTCCTGGTTTTATAGGTGATTTTCAAGAGCACTTCAGTGTATCCTCAGTCTTAGAGGAGACTGCTTGGGTTTGACAAGCACAGCTCCTGTAAAGAACCAGGAGTTTTATTGATCAAACTCAGATCTAACTGATTCTAGAAATAAAGTTGGCAGGCTTGGGCTGTGCCACATACTTGGTAGATCACAGTGACATTAATAGCGATGCATTTTGCAACCACCAGTGTTGAATCACAGATGCTCTCCTCTCTCAGGCTATCTCTGGAAGAGCCTTAGTTGAATTTGCAGCAATACACATCCTGGAAGAGGGAAGTTCTCTGAATGCTGGCCTCAGGGTTGCTTTATAAATAAACTGTGCTATATTGAATCTCTGGGATTCCTTGGAATAGAAAGTGTGGTGCCCAGTGTATTTCTGTCCTGACTGAGCTATGTTCCTCTAAATGCCCTCTTGCTGCAGTAGTTGATGTAAGATTCTTCTGCCAAATGCGCCTGTTCTCCAGAGCATCTCACAGGTTCATTTCTGTTGGCCTCAGTCTGAAGTTGTTTTCAAGCTCACATCATGCTTCCTCGTACAGACAAATACTCTTGGTACTTGTTTGCAATAAGAAAACACAAAAAAGATGCTCATAAAGGAGAGCATGAAAGGGCAGAACTAGCTAGCTGGTGGAATCCTGGTTATTCCATTCCTCTTGTTTATTCATCAGTTTCCAGATTAGTTACAGGAGCCACTTCAATCTCTGACGAGGCTTTTTCTTCAAAGCATTATTCTGCCTCTTGGCCAGGCCTTTCTAGTCATTCCTTTTCATTCATTGGGGTTTCCACTAAAATTACCTGTTTATAACCTTTGTGTGCCTTTCAAATAGTTTTTTCAGCATGTCTTTTTTTTTAAATAAAAATAAATAAATAAATAAATATTTCAAGTTGACATGCACTGTGTTTCACCCATGAGCCTATCCAAATTTTCATGTAAATTTTCACTCAGGCATTCAATGACACTTTGAAAATTCAATTGAGTTGCTGCTTGGCCGGGATGCTAACTTGACATCAGACAGGTTTTCATGGAGCTGTTCCAAACTTTTCCAATGCTAAAATGATCGTGTTTGATAGAATACTGACAACAGGTGTCCTGTTTTTGCCAGCAGTGGTCTCAGACTGGCTGCCAACACATGCAGCGTTTGCCAGCATACCACATGTCTTGTATTTTAAAACTCTATTGTGTAAAAGAGCTGAGAGGCTTTTAAAATACCTATTAGCCTGTAATGGAAACTGCACATGACAAGAATATGTGAAGCTATAAAGCATGGTTGATATAGTCTTTGTTAGGAGTTGTATGCTGTTCTTTTGTAGGGCAAAGTATTACCCTTTTTAATGCAAATACCCAAAGTGTTTGCCATTTTTAACATTAGTTGGTCATGCCAGGTATTCCATCCAGTACCAGTACTTTAAGAGATGCTTCAGAACATGGTGTAAAATCCTATTAAATAATGATATGGTATCATTACTAGGAGACACTTTCCTCTGAATTCCTAGAAGTGAATGCTAGGCTGGTATCCTGGAGCCTGAAGGCAGATATCTCACATCCTACTTAGTATCACAGTGAATATTTTTCTCATGATCTATATAACTGTTGAATCCTTCTCTCAGTCCTTCAGTGTGTTTTATTGTATCTCAGAGTATTTTATCCTGTTCTATGTGTTGGGGGAGTGTCTCACCAGCTGGATGGAGGGGATGTGTTTTCTGTAGGCACAAATAATCTCCACCATTTCAGCTCTCCTGACTCATGACTTTGCTTTGTGTCTTGTCCTCCTGTAACAATAGAAGGAAGCTAAAAGTGACCAGATGGAAACTGGCTCTTTCACACCTTTGGAGAAAAGGCCACCTCTGTGAACATTCATAATACAGAGCTGACTGCAAACCCCTTCTTTAGATCTTGACTCAATTTCAGGCAATCACATTGTCTAAGGGGAAACTATCCATTTGTATGAGCTGCTGCAGGAAAAGTACTGAAAAAGCTGGAAAGCAGATACATCTTCTGGCAATGCCTTATGTTTTCTAGTAAAGATATGAAGAGTGCAGTGACCCTTTTAGCAGTAACACATTTCCACAGAAAAGAAATAGCTTGAATATATTACAGATTTTTATGCCAACTAAGGTATTTCAGCACAGCGAATGGATCAGAATCAGGAAAGAAAACAGATTATTCGTAACAGCAGGTATATTTTATGAGTTTAGTCTGTAATTCTTTTAATATGTGTTTCTAGAGCAGGTCTAATCGGTTGTCTTTGAAGTGAGATTTTTCACACTGTGCAGCTTTTATCAAACTCTCATCTTTCCTGTTATCCCTAACTATCTTCTATAACTCACACCACAGAGATGCAGATGAAGAGATGTGTCCTTGGTGGAGGAGGAAGAAAAAAAGCTTCAAAGACCAGAATCTAGTACAAATTCAGCCAGAGAAAAGTAATTTATTAATGAACTGTCTCTGTAAGAGTCAGATTTTTGCGTTGAGGTTGAAAAGTCTGAAGTATTGCACTTTTAGTTCTGAGCTTGTATCAATAGTGAGAAGTGGAGAATCTGTGTTTTAGAGCAGAGGACCTGAAAAATGCAGTGTTTCTATGTTTTAAGTAGTTTTTATAGGTCAGGCTTTTGTTAATGCCATTAGGTTTTCTAATCTCATTTTAGCCAAGCATTTATTTTGCAAAGCGTAGTAATGCCAGAGGATTAGCCAAACTGGGGTTAGCATTGCAACCTACAGGCATTAACTTCTTCAGTGCCAATGGCAGCAGCAGGAGCAGGAGAAATGCCAGTGTGTGCCTGCTGCGAGCTCATGAGATTCAGTAGTATGTGCAGAACTCTGTGGTCGTTCACAAATGCCAGTGTGCTACTCCACAGAGAACATTAAAGTTAAATCTGGAAAGAAATGTCTTTCTGCTTATTTCTGACTCTTAGCTAGTTGATTTATTTGTTACAGATCATTTTTTTTTTCTGTTCCCAGAATGGTTTCTCATCATTTGAATAAATCTTGTAATATAACTTAGCTTCAGAAATGAAAAAGGAAACTGTTTATTTCTCTCTACCCAGCCCCACTGGATGTCCACAGAGGAGAATTTAAAAGAAACTGGGCACATGCTTTAAGTTTTCAAGTAGCTCAAATAGTAATTGTGCCGTGGGTTATTGTTAGAGTTACAATGACAGAGGCTAATTAAAAAGAATGCTGTAGCCTTTTAGGAAGAAAAACAAGTTTAATTGGTAACATCCCACATGTGTTCTGCCAGAGTCTTCCTCTCATCTTTTCCTAACTGGTTTTGATTAATGTAATTTTAACTATAATTTCTTTGTGTAACTTGGCTTCTAAGATTCTTTCTGCCAAATTTCATTATTGTTCTCTGCTTGATGGAACTGTTTACAAGTGTCATTTTCAGAATACTGTTGTGGGAAGGCACTGTATTCTTGCTGCTACTTAGTGTTCTTTCTCACTAGCCAGCAGATAACCCAAGATTTAAGAAATGTAAATGAAAGAGAAAAAAAAAAAGCCTCTTTTCTGTGCATCCTGGAGTGTTTACTTTGTATTTGAGGCAGCTATTGACAGAGTAGGCACTCTACTTTTGCTTTGACATAACCCATAGATCACCAGTTTAAAGCAAAACTTCGTAATTGAGTAGCAAGGTGGATGCAGACACAGGTTGAGGGTTTACCTCCATTTTTCAGCTCCCTCCCATTAGCTGCCTTTGTTCTGTTCCTGCAAACCACACTGGCCTGTTTCAGGAGCCAAGCTCCTCTGGTCCATCCTTCTCTCTACTGTTTCCTGGGGGTTGTCTTAGATGTGGCTATCTAGTGCTTAGAAAAACTATCTGTCTTAAAGGAGATTTTTGCAGTGCAGAGTATAGGTATGAAAATGTGATGGTACCTGATACTATTTCTAGGGAGACAAGGAAACAAAACACTAGTGGTACTTTAGTGTATCATGTTTTGATTTCTAGACTTAGGAAGGTCTTACCTGTGCTCTAAAAACTGCAGTTCTCTCACTTATAATCGGTGGATTGTTGTTAAAATAAAGTTTTTATTTAGTTGTAATCAACCATAACAACATCTTCACCTCAGTTGGATGAACTTGCTTTTGGGGAAACAAATGACCATGGTTCAGTGACTTCATGTGTTGTAGATGTCGTCTTCTTACGTAAGGGAAGAATATCCAAATTCAATCCCCCAGCAACTTGTGACAGATGCCTGTGTTAATGGCATGCAACTTGCTGGGATTTTGAAAGAAAATCTTTCAAAAGAAAAGTTTTTCTTTTTCTTTGACTTCCAAAACTCCCATCAAAGTTTAGGTGGGACATAGGTGGAGATCTGGCTAAACTAGAATGTAGGTCTTGCAGTTCTGTGGGCTAGTCCAGCAAACAGGTCAGCATGAGACTGACTTTCCAGGTATCCAATGGATAGAGGGTACAATTTCTTGACATATCATTTGGACAATTCTCAACTCAGTAAGGCCCCTCCCTGTGTTTTGGCCGTGCTGGTGACCTTCTATGCAGTTTCTGCCACATGATATCCTGATAAATTCAATGGGATTTAGTGTATAGCAGATTTCTGTAGGCCTGGACCTTATGAGAGGATTTAGGAGAGAAGCTAAAACAGCTGATGGAGGTGGTGTGTTTACTAACAGAGAAACCGTGCCATGCAGGGGAGGTCAGTCAGGCAAAAATAGTGCCCATATGAGTTTGATTGCTGCATGCTGAGGGAGCTCCAAGAGGTCTTTAGGCAGTGAGTTCTTTCTGGAGCTGCCAGAAAAGCCAGAGCATCAGTCTGCTGTGGTTTTTCTCCACAGCTGTTTACATTTTGGGGAACATCCAGATAGGGCCTAAGGTTGCTCTTGTGCCTGTTTTTAAGGTCATTAACTTAGAAGATGTTCCTGGTGGTTTTTCTTATTCTTGAATGTCCAGCAGGAGCTGGGCTCCAAGACTCTGAATGTTGGTCCTGAAATCTACTGGATGAAGTGTGTATCTCTGCATGTCCTGGGGCAACCGACCTTTTGTTTTGAGGCCTTCCTCAGCAGAGGGAAGGTCTGTGTTCCAGTAATCAAAGCCCTCAGAGCTCCAAATGAGTCCCTTGTGTACTCAATAGATGGGTGCAGAGCAGAGCTTGATTCAACCTCTGAAAAGAAGTAATAAACCTAAAAAAAGATTTAAAAATCCTCAAAGTCCCAGCCATTTTGACAGCAGCTTTTCCTGCCAGAGTCACAGTTGACATATCTCTGTCTTACATTTATGGGCAGCTAGTGAGGTAACATTAGTCCTTTCTTAATCTGAGTTCACAACTGAACTGACCCTAAACCTCAGGGATGAGGAGAAAAGGAATCCCAAATGCCTATATTTTCTGTTTTATGGATACTACTAAAGATTACTGGGAACATAATCTTGCCTTCATATATGGGGATACTATTTATATTCAATTTTGGGCTGTAAGGCTGTTGCATAACTCACCAACTTTCAACTGGCCTCCACTACCTGGGAATTTCACTTGTTTTATCTTCCAGTGCATTGATTTTAATTTTCTTCTGTCTGGCTTAGAGTAGTTTGAGGAGGGCATCAGAAAATTTGTGGCAAGTGAGCTCCATTCCCAGCAGCATGGTGGGGGTGTGTGCACATCCAGGCACTAATCAGCACTCCCATTTCTGTATTTCTGTCTTTACAATTTCCCTTTATTACTTAAGTCAGGGTCTGGAGGGGTAGGGATAGTTTTCACCATGATATACTGGGACAGTTGCCTTGCTCTCTTGAGGTCACTGCTTGAGTGCTCAAGTAGAAGGCAGCCCATGCACAGATGGTTTAGCAATGCAGGAGAGTGGTGTAGCTCCTTGCTTGATAAATGTTTCTGTGAAGAAAGAGGCACTGCCACATGGTTTTGTTCCTATGCATCCAGGTTTTTATCATTCTTGTTCCCCTGTCATCCAGTATCATCCGAGACCTTGCTAAGAGACTTTTCACGTATTTCAGCACTACTTGGGACAATAGAGATCAGGCAATGAGAAAGTTTCCACTGTAGGTTCTTTCTCAGCTCACTGGGGATGTTGTTAGCTTCTCCTCCCCATGTCTCTAAAAACAGAGAGCCAAAAACAACACTGAGTCACTCCAAGCTTGCTCTTCCCCAAAGCACAAGCAATGTTCCCCACCCCACCCACATCCAGGGATGTATTGCTGCACAGAGCTCTGAGAAGGGGTGCAGGCTGCTTGCTGAGCCCGTTTCTCATGATCCTTGCATATGGGGTTTTCTTTAGCTGCATTTTCCATGGTTCTTTTCAGCTGTGGCACAGCATCTATGCAGGTGCTCCATCCTGCATGGCAGAAGGAAGGAATTGAAAGTGATGGGGTTGTAAAGATCTGTTTTCAAACTGATTTGGCTCATGTTTGCCTGGATTGAGGAGCCCTTGTATGAGCAGCCTGGCTGGCTGTGTGTTATGAGCAGCTGTGGTGCATTCAGGGCCACGTTACATCTTCAGAAGGATGTTTCTGGAGTGCTCCACTGAGCACAACTGGGCTCTTTGTTGACTGGTTGCCTTCCCTTAGATGTTCACATAGTGAAGATTTGAAAGAAACCTTCATGTCACTGAAAGCAAAAATTACTGTCCACAAAAGTCTGAATGTTTTGTGGACTTTTTTTCTTTCGCTCAGAATATTTACAAACTGGATTACAGGGACATGATACAGAAGTTGCGCTGTCCAATTCGTGGACGTGGAATAGAGACGGGCTTGGAATGGGCCAAGGAGAAGGAGCAGACTGGGAACAACTTGGCCAAGGCACCTCACCAGGGGATATTTACTGCTGAGGACAGATGGGCCTGTGCCTATCCCCATGTATTCAGGGGATACTTCAGCTGCCCCCAGCCCCATGGAAGTCCTGCAGCTCCTACCAAGTGGGTGTTTTACTTTGATTCAGTATCCAGTGGCACATGATTTATGAGCTGTGCTCTCTGATTTATGATCTGTATGGTTGGCAAAGAAAGCAGGATCAGGCACTTGGCTATTGTGCAAACAGGGATGACACATAATACCCAAAGAACACAGGAAAGATAAAATTACACAGATTGTTGAAATATTCTCCTGAACTGTATTGCTCATGTGGATGAGTAAAATTAGAATAGGGGTTGTTAGGCTTTGTGTGCAAGTTGGCTTTTTTAACTTCATTTTCGTCCTTCATTGCCTAGATCAGCCCAGCCAGCATGCTGGACTCTTTAGTGTAATGTGCAATTCTGAAATTGAACATCAAAAATTTGGGTGTAAAACCATTCCTTGGGTTTCTACCAAGTAATGGAATTGTTTTGTAATATCCCTTCCCAAGCTCCAAATAAAATTTGCTTTCCTGACACACTGCAAAACTTGGGCTTCTGACTTGCTGGACATTTTATTACTTTATTAACATTTTCCTGAATATTTGTTTGAAGAATGGCCTTTTTCATTGAGTACTTGTTAAACCTCAGCAGTGGAGATTCAGCCATGGATTACGTGAGAGGAACTAAGCTGGGGAGGGAAGAATTACAGACTTGGGGTGTGTGCTGTCCTATGACAACAGTATGAATTCAAAGTGATTTCACTGAAACCTGTGGTGTAATTGAGAGTAGAATCCAATCTCTTTAATTTCATCAAAGTAAATAGCAAGTGATTATAATCAATATAATCCTGGACTCAGTTCAATCATATTTCATCAGTGTTTTTGCTGCTGAGCAGTGTGGCAATTACTGTTCTTTGTTTAACCTTTTGTTTGAATAAGAAGTTCATCTTTATTTCTAAGTAAGGATTTCTGCTGAAGCAAAGCACTTTTTAGTTTTTTTAATGCAGTTTCTCAGCTGTGAAAGTGAAATCCTTTCCTTCAAATACCAGGGTGTGCGTGTGTGTGCAAGGAGGAAGGTCAGCATTGAAGAATGCCTTACAGAGCTGAAAGCAGGGAGACACAAACTTTCAGAGTGGTAAGAAAGATCTTGAGGGATTAATGAATTTGGGGGAATGTCAGAAGAGGTAGTAACTCCTAAAGTCCAAAGAAAGATCTGAGATATTCAGACCTAGATTTTTCAAAGGATCCAGCTCACTTCACATTTAAGAAAGGCAAAATACCTAAGTATCCTTGAGATCGTGGGCAGACCTGACACAATGCTCTCTAGGTTATAGGTGGACTTGGAAACCATAACTGGAACAGGACCAGAGTGTTCTTGCAATGAGAGACGTGACATGCCTGAAGTTGAGACTAAAGGAGGAGACCTGAGGCTGAGAGCACTAATGTCTGTTCTCACAAACCTCCCCTCCTGTTATCTGCCATCTGGGCCTGCTGCTCTAGCTGCCTTATGCCCTCGCTCAGACAGCCCTGTGGATTTCTAGGGCTGTAGCACAGGGAAAACAAATGCTCGGAGCATGAAACTTTTGTCTTGTCTTGCCTGTTGTCCTCGCAATTACGCCCACATCTGGCTTCCTATCCCAAGATCACACAAACAATCCTTGTGGGACTACCCTCAAACTTTCCCCGGTGCCAGAGATCCTTGGTGACTGACAGACCCACCCTTCACTTTCTTTCCCACCACACAGGCAAAACAAAAACGGTGAAAGTGAAGACAGTAGGATACAGTCTGCCCTTAAAGGCAAAAATCCATTTACTACTACGTGCTAGTTCTGGTGTCACCAAGATGTGTGACATGGTCTGAATCAAACAGCAGAAATGGACACAAATTGGAATGAATAGCCTGCAAAGAAGTGGTAGAGAGGGTAATTCAGTGGCCTCTTATCACAGAGACGCTGTTAAAGAAGGCAGGGGGCAGATATTGAGTAGCAGGAGGACTGGGGCAGACTTGGGAAATGAGGTGAGTCCTGGCCCCTGTGAGATACCAACATAGCAGGAACTGGCTGCTGCTGCCTTGCAGAGAGGTGAGTGGCTGATGTAATGTACTGCCTCCCTGAAACATTGAAACTTCAGTGCTCAAAGGCTGCCCCACCAGCACGGTGTTGTCTGTCATCATCCTCACCCTCTAATTTTGGAAAGAAGGCTGAATTTTTTCATGGCGCCCATGAAAGGTCACTGACCTCAGGTTTTAGTCTCTGCTGTGTCATTGACTGGCATTTGGCCGGTAACATTCATTCTATTAAAGGCATGGTTAAGAAAAGTGTAGTGAATGTGGATCAAATATTTTAAGACAGCAGCTTAAAAATTTCCATTTGCTCTTCAGCAGATGACTAAGTATTGAATAAAATAAAAGGTGTGAAAATACCCACATTGCTTAAAAGTACTTTTTTTCTTTTTTTCTTTTTTTTTTTTTTGTGAACAAAAAGCCACCCCCTTTACCCTCACTCGCTATTTCTCTCTTGTCAGATAAAACCTGAAAATTTTACCCCAGGTTTAAAAAACCTTAAACCCTAGACTTGGAGGGATTGTCCTGCATTTCTGGAACATAAAGATAATTAACTCTTCAGGAACCAGAATTTCTCTCCAGCAGGCTTCCAATCCCTTGGGTGTATTGAGAGCAGCATATACTATAACTAAGTTTTGTGGTGACAGTATTTTACACTAGAGCAATTACCTTGCCAGAGGCAAAGGATATTCTGGGAAATCAGCCAGGATAAAGTCAAAATAAGCAGGGCAAGTGGTATAAACTTAAGAGAAGGAAGGGATGCTTGGATGTGGAAACAGCTGACCTGGGATTGTATTCAAACTTTGTGACAGCCTCAGAAAAGGAAGATTTGAGTGAAGGCATATATAAATGTTAGGGCTTTGTCTCAATCTATGCTATAACTTTAAGAAGCTTGAGGGGACAAGAAAAGATTAAAAGATATTGTCTTGGGCCATAAAGGCAGTTGGATCAATGCTGGTACATAGACCATCAACGTCCAAGTAAGAGGAATCTGGCTCTCTTTGACACTGCTCACATGACAGAGCAAGCCAAAGTGCTATAAAGAAATGAGGAGGGAATATTCCAAAGCAGCCAGGATTTCCAATTTACTTGTCAGTGTTCCTTTATTTCTGCTTTCTGTGCTAGAATACAATGGAAGAGACAGAACTTCTGGCTCTGGCCAAGTGTCCTATCTTCACTGAACTTTTATTAGTTTTTTTTCACACATGGACAGGAGATCCAGATCCAGCGTGGATGAGATTATCTTCAAGCATGTAAGTGCATCAATTATCAAGTTGAATGCACAACAAAAGGTTGGAAAAGGAACGGATTTAATTGTTTTAGTGTGTATAACTGTGGATGTTGGAAGGACCATGCATCTCTTCTAAACAGAGTGCCAGAAGATAAATTTACTCACAGACAAAACCAGGCATGTGGGGAGAAAGTTGGTCTGCAAAGTCTACTGTTGGAGAAAGCAGCTGGAGGTGATACTTCAAGGAATAGAAAAAGAGAACAAATTAATAGAATCTGTACATTCCAGGCATAACATTCCCAAACAGGAAAAAAAATTGCTTTTAAATGGAAAATAAAGAAAAAGAAAGATATTTGGTGAAATAGGGCCTTATGTGTTTCTTCAAAACCACTAATCACCTTCAGCTCCAGTTACTTCTCATGCCAAATATGTTGAGGTAATGACATTGTGCTGTTTGAGAGCTCTCCCCTTGAAGATCTGTGTGCTGCTGAGGCTTCGTGTCTGCTCATGTCCAGTGTTTGTTGGTTGAGTTGAGGCCTTTTTGCACAGAGCTCAGGATGGGGCTGGAACATTCTGCAGCCCAGAAAACAGTCCCCAGATAAAGCAGTCCCCAGATCAGACAAGGGGTTTGCCTAGATGTCAAGTTTGTACCCTTAGCACTTCACCCAGTCTGGCCTTTTAGCTCTGCATCCAATGGGTTTAATTCCTCTAAAGTGTAAATGTCAAGTCCACTTTCCCACATACTGTAAAAGGATTTATGTTTCCACCTTCATCACTTTCCCTTCCAGACTTTCCCTTCCATCATGGCATGCCCTGAAGCAGTACCCATTTGATGGTCACGACTCCACCCTCACCAAAGCCACAAGGAAAAGTCAGTGCTGGCTCCTGCCTCAGCAGCTCTCAGGGGTGTTTTGGGGAATATGCTGGATCTGTACCTGCAAAACTGTGGAGTGATCTCTGTCTGCTGTTATTCAGCTTCTTTTTAATTGCTGCCACTGGTGCCAGATCCTGAAAGTACAGCCAGTGCCCAGGGCTGGCTTGTCAAAGGTTGCAGCTGCCTCTGTGGTTGCTGCTGCTCAAATGCAGTTGCTGGTGAAAGGTGTTCCTTTTTTGATGTGTCCTGGGCTGATGAAGTGAGCACACTGACTGGACAGGGATTTGAGAGCTGAAGGAACCCGGGTGTTGCTTTCTTTCTCTGCCCCATTTGCTCTGCATGAATAGTGGGATGTATGGAAAGTGTAGAATCTTTCCACAAGGAGGCTTCATCCCTGTGACTTATTCAAACAAGCAAGGTGCAAAAGAGAAATAAAGGAAGAGGAAAGAAACCACAACTGTGTTACTCCCCATGTTCTCTTATCCTTCTTTGGACATCTGTTTCTCCTGCTATTTAGTCTGAGTTGATTTTAAAGTTAAATCTCAATTTGCTGTGGAATAAACTTCATTTCATTTTTCTCCCTAAAAAGAAGAGACGGTTGCAAAGGGCAGTTTTACGAACAATCTGTTCTAAAAGTAACACAGGAGGATGAAATTAACTTCCCTGTGTTTGAAGTGAATGTATGAAATTTGTGAACTGTAAAGGTTGTTCTACAGTGGGAGTATTGTCTGTTCTTTAAAAGTGTTAAAGGAGGGCTGTCTGCTCATCCATACTGTGCAACTTATCTGAGTGTTAATAAATTGGAAATACTGTAAACTGGAACACTGGTTTCAGCTGCTGAGCAGATTCTTCCCCAATCCATGTCTTCCAGCCTTGCTAAGAAGCTGACCTCTAATGTGAATTAACAATCTCTGCTTTTGCAGGTGGGGGACCGATACAGGACACATTTCTAACATTCCTGATATTTCCTTTGCTTCTGACACTGCTTGCTCATTCTTCAGAGGACAGATCTCTCCACTCAACAGTTGCCTATTACATGTAGTGCATACCAACGTAAGGAGAATGTTTAAGTGTTCAAGATGTTACTGTAGATGCTCATGTCAATTTTGTTTGTACGCCTCTGACAAGGCAGATTAATTTTTCCCCACTTGTTTTTAATTTTTTGCTTATAGCGGCTGCTTGTGCATGTGGAAGTATTTTGGGATGCATGAAGGGAAATATGATCTCATTTTTATTGAATAGGAGGGAAAAAAAAGCCATGAGACCTAATCTGGATTAAAAAAATGAAAACACTAGAATTTCATCCTCTGCCTGTGACACATAGAGAGTTCCTCTTTGTTTTCATCCACATTACATCTTTGCTTGGTAATAGGAAGTAGGTCATCAAAATAATAGCAGATGCAACTGGGACACTTTGGAATTTTCTAAATCCTTTTCAGCTGGGCAAAGCATATACGTCACTGATGATACCAGATCATCTGATTTCTCCTGGGAATACATAATGATTGTGCTCCTTTTATTTCATCTGTTAGTCGGCTTTGATATGTTGACTACAAAGGGCTTTCCAGGACACCATGGTAGAAATGAAGTTGTGATTGGGAGCTCTCTGTTCTTAGTGAGTTCTTAAAGATAATGTGTTTGTCCCACCCGCTGATTCCTTGAAGACTCTGAGGGGCAGTTTGGGTCTCTCAGCATAGACACAAGGCTGGTAGGAAAGTGCCTAAAAGCTTCCACCCTACTGTGCAAACACAACTGGAGCAGTGGAGGGGTAACTCTTTTCAGGAGTATTTTAAAGCTGAACTTAAAATCACTTTAGGATTTTCTCACCTTGTTGCACATTTAGTATAACTGTCCATGCTAGAAAATCTTTGCCTACAACCTCCCATATATTGTTTTTAAATGTATTTTTCTGAAGCAATTTGACTTAGCATCTTTGTGTCAGGTCTCATTCTCCTGCTAAGAACCCTTGGTAGATTTCAGCTCTGCTGGACAGAGAGATACCAATTTCTGGTCTTTCTACTTGTGTCACAGAAAAGCAGCTCTGAGAAAGAAAGAAAGGAAGGCAAGTCTGTGACACCTCTGAAAAGGTGCCAGAGAAGCCACATGAGATCTTGTGAGAGATACCAGAGAAGCTATGTGTCATAAATGATTAAGTGGCACCAAGTGATCTGCCATCAGGATGCAATGCCACAGAAAGCTGTGCATGACTTATTCCAGAGGTCATGGAAGCACCTGCCAGACTCCTGAAAATGTTCGATTTCTTGGATAGCCTGAGCTTAGATTTTGGTTGCCTTCTGAAAATATTGCATTTCTGCATAGATTCTTTGTGAGGCTGAATTTTGGGTAAGGCAATGGAAGGCAGAGACTGAAAGACAATTTAAGCTGATTAGTTATAGAGTTTTTTGTGTGTTTTATTGTGGCTTGGACAGATTTCTGTATAATATGAATACTGCTTAAGATATTTTTGTTTTGCTTTTTTTTTAACCTCTAGTTGCTAGTTCAGAGGTCCTTGGAGAGCTACTTAACAAGCTGGAAAAACCCATCGAAATGAAACAAAAAAAAGTGGAAAAGTTTCACACATCCTTGATGTATAATGGAGTCATATTTCAGTTGCAATACAAATGATTTATTTACCATGGAGTCATTCTGTACTGATAATAAAAGCACATTTCCTCTTGGAACAACCAGTTACTGTTTTCAGATCAAACCCATTCATTCGTGGAGTTTTTCCTCTTCCCGTGTCTCATGTGTGAGCATCACTAGGTGCCAAATGCAATCAGTATGAATTCTGCTTTTGATCACACTGGTATCAGCCTCACCCAGAGGAGAACTTGGCTTTTAGACCTTGTGTCACATTCTAAGAAAAATAATATTGACTCATGTTATTTCAAAATCAGTGTTTATAGCCAGCTGATTTTGAATCAAAACAGCCAGGCACGTTTTCATTTTACCCTCATTGTTAAATAAGCCGTGGAAAAGGTTTCTCTTTGAGAACTGCATTCCCCCTCCAAGATTATTACATTTCACGTGTTTTAGTGTTCTAGTTCATCCCCAGATTGTGCTATTGTTCTCTTCAAAGTTTCTTGGGCCATTAATCTCTCTCTTTTGTTTCCATTTGGCCTCAGGATAGGTCAGCTGGAAATTGCATTGCTGGAGAATATTCTGGTCTTGAGAACACGAAGAAAAAAAAGCAAGGAGAGCCTCCAAATACTGTTGATTCTTCATTCAGAGTGTACAACTAAGCAAGCTCATATGGGCTGTGTCACTAAACCCTTTATCTCCTCAACGCCAGCAGAATATACTGGGCACCAGGCACTATGTTCAACAACAGCTCCTATTTTCTTGTTTAAAAAGTGAGTCTTTTCACATCATATTTCCATGCTTCTCTATTTTTTTTCCTGCTGCCTTTAACTATCCACCAGGGCCCACTATATTGGACATGACAGTTCAAAATACATATTTAAGGGCTGGTGACACACAGCCACGCTGAGGCCACAAAGGAGCAGTCATGGCAATTGAACCGTGCGAGCCACGGTGGTGCTGCACATCCATCAGTCTTTCCATTGTGACTCCTCACTCCCAGAGGATTTATAGGCACATTTTTGAGAGGACTCCAGTAACTAAAATAAAGATGTATTTGTCTCCACAGAAATGTTGCAGCCACATATGTGGCTATTTGGAGAAAACAACAAAAAAAAAAAAAGTGGAAACCCCATTGAACTCACGCTGTAGGGGATCTATGAATGGATTTTCAAAGTCTTGTCTCAAAGCATATGATTTTTACCTATTTTTATCTCTGTGTTTACTTTTCTGACTGCCATGTGGAACGAATTATAGTGTTTCAAGAAAGGGCATGTTCTCCTTAGGACAGGAAAGGTTAATTTGACTACTTTGTGACTAAATATGTCATATAGTCTTCCATTGTTCAATTTTCTTTCTCAACATTGCCTTAGATCTCTGCTTCAAGACACAAGGTGGTGATTCTCTGGGGAAGAATTTGTGTTGGGCAGAGAGGCAGGAGTATGCTGTGAGATGAAACCAGGCCAAGGAGTGCGGATGATACAGGAGGGTGTCCTTATGAAGGCAGCTGAGTAGCACCTTGCTGGGCTGGAGCCTATGCCAGCTCTTGCCCCCAGAGGTCTTCCTTGTCACTAGGGAAGTTATTGGAGCCCAGTTTTTGTGCATGGACACTGATAGTGTGTTCCTCACTTTATAGACTGGTCAAGGCTCCGGTGTGGCAGTTACAGCCCCAAACTGAGGAGCTGTAATTTTTGCACAGCAGTTTGAACACTTCATCCAGAAGAACTTTGGCTGGAAGTTGGGTGAGCTGTGCCCACATCCTGGGCTGGCTCGGGATGGATCACCATGTTACAGCAAGGCTGTGCCTGTGCTCATAAACCCCTTCCCTCAGCAGGGGCTGTGGTGTGTTTGCAGCTGGATTTCAGTTGCCAGAGAATGAGGGGGCCCTATGAAAAGGACACCAGCTGAGGACAAATGCTTTTACTTCCCTGTTCACTGATGTGGTCTAAGGAGAAAGGATGCAGGATCTCTTTTGGAGTTCATGAATGGAAGGAAGGTCTGGCTGGAGGACATTCCCCAAATCTTGATTGCCCATAAGGTGCTGGGTTCCAGGCATTCTCTGTACACAGACCTCCTGAGAAAAGGGTTCATGGGATCCATTTCTTCTGTTTATGTAGCAGGTGACCAGGTTTGATTTACAGAAGCAGCTTTGCCACCTCAGCATAACAATGTTCTGATTGTTGGAGGAAAAAAGTCCCCCACCTATTTATGGGTGAACATAACAGAGTGCTCATGGTGAACACTACAGAAAGCTCATGTTTTCCATGTCTAGTGCAGCAAGTGCGTATCTGAAGGCAATATTCACTGGGACTGCACTGGTACCTGGGCCAAGCACTTTTCTCTGGCAGCTGGAAAGGAGATCTGCTGAAGCATGTGGGATCAACATGCTTTCTTGAGTCTGGAAGCCTGATGAGGAGAACTTGGGACTGCTAGAGCTAAGGGACATTTCATGTTCATTTTGCATCAGAGGCCTGTGATTTGAGAGACTGAAGTCTAATGTGCAGACTGTGGTGCTGGGTTTGGTTAGTTAAATCTTGTTTAAAAAAACCCAAGCAAACAGCTCATGTATCTATATATTTACATCTATAACGTTCTATATATATGTACAAGCACATACATACATATATATTTACATTTTCACCTTTAGCTTTCTTTACATGCTGCTCTCTAAGAAACAGAATAGTTTTCTGCAGACTAGGAACTCTTGTTCCTAGGCTCAAAGCTCCTCTTACCTAGGGAAAAAAGGATGGCTGATGAGCTCTTTTAACTTTAGTTGTTATGCCCAGACTGCCAAGAAATATACTTGTGGGTGAGGCCTAATGCATGTTCCCAGGCTGCAGCCTTAGGCTACAACCTCTTGTTACATCATACCCTAACAGCAGGCATGTGCCTCTGCTGTGGAGAACTCGTGTGGATTTCAATCTGTTCTGGGTCAGACATGCCTCCCTCTCACATGGCTGTGCATTCAGGGTTGATATTGGTGTTAGATGCATGAGATTCAGGTAAATGTGCCCTGGTGGAATTCATCCGGGCTGCCCAGAGCACGTGGAGGTTGGGGCTGCAGACTATGATTAACAAGTGGCTGCAGCCAATAGAAAGGGGTGAATCTAAGAGGTTATCCCCCATTTTCCTGTTCACTGCCTTTCATAAAGCTGGCAAGGTCTTAAGGATAACTCCAAATTTTAGTCTATCCCTTAAACCAGAAGCTCCTTATCTTAGAAGGGAAATAACAGAACACTTAGGCAGAGATTGCACATCTGCTTTGCTTTTCTATGAATTCCTTCCACTATGAGGTTTGATTTATGATCTATGCAGAAATCCTCATTTGAGTCCTAATCTAGCACTCAACCATGCAGTACTTATTTGTTCTGAGCTCTTTCTAGGAAGCATCAGTCTCGTTTAGCCTCCAACAATCTTTCTTTGTTAGCAAAATACCCAAATCATCTGGATTTCAGCTGTTGCTCTTCATTCCACTCCCCCCCACCCCGCCAAATTCTTGGAGACATGGTGATTTCCAGAAAAACTGAGTGCATTGGCTGTACAGAGAGCCCATTGTGCTGCCTGGTCAAAGAGAAACCATCACCATGTGAAACGAAACACGGCCTGGGGAAAGCAGGAATCTGGTGCACACTGGAGTTTGCAAACTTGCTCCTGGTCTGCTGGAGCAGATGCAGCCCATAAATCAGCTAATGATGAGTTAGGGTCAGCTCACTAACACATTTTGAGGTAAGACACTTGTGTTTTGAAAGGGTAGTGAGGTTTGGTTGTGACCAACAGTACAAGTATTCCTTTTTTGGTTGTTGGGTTTTTTTGCTTTTGTTTCTGAGGTGTCCCCTTTGAACTGGTAATCTGCATCTGTGGCATCGTGACTGATTGCTGTGTGCTTAGAGTTCCAAAGAAATAGAGAAGGAAATGTAAAACGATAGAAGAGAGAAGCAGCATCAGCATGTTGTGTACAGTAACTAGGTTAAATGGATACAAAGAAGAAACTTCTTAGCTTTAGTCCTGGTATTTTGGTTTGAATAAACTGAAAAGCGAGAAATGATGCTACAGTCCCCAGGGCCCTTTTCAATAGTGAGGTGCAGAAAGTTTGGCATGTTCCCTGGAAGGGTCACTTGGATCTAAAATAGGCCTGAGGCACTGTTTGCTTTCCCTTGCAGACAACCTCTGAGAAACAGGTGTTGTAAGTAGAAGGAAGCCCCTATGATGGATGTGGTTACCAAGGCCTACAGCGAGGTGGTTGACTCAGTGTGGTTGAGTAGGAAGCAAAAATAGAGCAAAATGCAAGGTTTGATTTCATTTAGGAGAGATATCTTGTCCTGTACAGCAGTGAAGTTTGGTGGATATGGAGGGTGCAAAAGAGAACAGGGCAGAAAAGCAGTTTCATCATGGAGCTCTGAGTCTTCTGGTTTGCTGCTGCTTTCATGTAGAATAGGCTCTCTTTTGGGGCCTCTTTAGTTAATTAATGGCATTCAGAACCAAGTCTGCAAAAAAGCTGCAGCCAACAAAATATATCTGTCCAGACTGTTTTCCTGGAATGTCCCTAAACAAAAGCTAGTTCCCTGGAGGGAAATGCTTTAGTGCCCTGTTGCTCGGAAATCATCAGATTTCAGGCCTTCTTGAAAACCTGTAATTGTAACAAAATTATTCTTTCCAAAAGATTCTTGGGTTGTTTTCCACCCTGCTCAATGAGATCCATATTCCATGGCACTGACTGTGAGTGGTTTAAAGATAAATGCATGTCCTGTCATGAATGTGTTTCTACTTTGTCATGGGGAGACACTAGGCAATTAAATTCTGAATTTATGGATTTTTTATTTGTTTCCTTATTAAAAACAAACAAACAAACAAACAAACAAACAAATAAACAAAACCCTCTTAATCCTTTAGGGGAAATGGCATTTTTAACCCTGTTTTGGTTATTTGGTTAGTACTAAAGTAGGAAAGTAAATCTGGGACAGAAATTAGGTTTTATTTTCAACTGAGATTTCTGAGAGTCTTAAGTTACTCTCAGTTTATTCATATCTTAGCAACAATTTGAATTCATTTAATAAGATACCTAAATTGTTTGCAAAGAAAAGAAGTGTGAACAGTTCTTTAAATGAGATGGTGTAGGATGTGCTGCTGTGTATGCATGAATATCTGGTTCCTAATGTTCCTAAGGATGTTGTGGATCCTATTCCAGCCTCTGGAACTGTGATGGAGATTCCAGATTATTACTTACAGTGCTCCTTGCTTTACAAGTTGCTGTCCCTGTCACTTGAAAATGAAGAAATGGAGAGCAAAGCTGTAACCCATGCAGGAGTGGAGAGGAAGGGAAGACCTTGTCCCACTTCTGTGAACCCCAGGATATGATCAAGGACTTTTCTAGAATCAAAGTCTTGAGACAATTTTAAGTTCAGCTCCAAGAGATCTATGTACTGCTCTCAGTAGGTCACTGTGGGATGTGAGTAATGTGAACCCCTGTGTAGTTGTACTGGTCAGTGGTTCTGAGACATTAATCCAGAGAAGCAAGGCTATAAACTGGAGATAATTAAAAAAGTAAGATTATATCCCCTGTTTCTCTTTGAAAAGTGAAACTTTTATGTATTTGGCTTTCCCTTTGCCCTCACAGCTCCAGCCTTGCTAAGACCCCCTAAGGATGAGGACAATTCCCTACTCTGGGTTCAGTTCAGCTCCAAGTCCCAAATGGGTTGGCTTTTTGTTCCATTTCTTCTATTCTGAATCAATCACAAATACTCTGAGTGATCACTTAATCAGAGGCTCCTTTGCAGTTTCAAAGGATTATCTTCCAGATTTAGCATGTTTCCAAATAATTTCCTACTCTTTTGTTCTTGGTGCTGGATCATCTGCCAGCTTTGTCAGCCAGGATGAAATGTGGACAGTGGACTCTAGGCATTTTCATCCAAAACTTTCTGATAATTACAAAGTAATAAGGAGATGATTTTCACCATCCTTGGGGAGTTAAGTTTCTGCAATTGCTGGCCAGGTTTTTTTATGCAACAAATTCAGAAAAGCAAAACAAATTTCCTCATGCTGAGGAAGGAGGATCTCTCTCTCTAGTTTTTTGATGGCTAATAGTGTTGAATAAAACTGTGTCTGACAAGCATTCAGATATAACAGTCATGTACAAGCTACATGTTGTTCAGTTTGTAACTCTACAAATCAAGACTCTGAAAAAGCTGCTAACAGCAGTCCAGATTTTATTCAGCAGTAAAATTGGAAGATGAGGATGTAATTTAATGGCAAACCCCTTTCTTAGCAGCTTGAGGGCTTCCTTTTGAATTGGATCCTGGAAATAGTTATTCTGGCCCTAGTAATGCTTAAGATAGCCCAAAACATAAGGAAATAAAAAAGAAAGGGTTGAATTGAAATCAGATCTTAGATCCAAGCTCCCTGAATTTGGGGATTGTTTGGAATTGGACTGCGTGTCTTGAGTCTGTAGGAAAAAATGGTCCTAACAGTCACTAGTTATTACTTATAACAGAAAACCCTGTCTGGTAAATGGCTGAGTTCTCAATACATTGAGAAAACATTGATGCATGTGAATTTATCCAAGTTATTAAAACACAGTTTTCAGAACTCTGCACTGACCTTTGAAGCAACATACCCTAATTTACCCGTTACCACAGTGCACTCACAGCCCAGAAGACCAAGAGGGTCCTGGGCTGCCTCAGGAGCAGCGTGGCCAGCAGGGAGAGGGAGCTGATTCTGCCCCTCTATTCCACCCTGCTGAGACCCTAACTGGAGTGTCCAGCTCTGGGACCCACAACATGAGAAGGACATGGACCTGATGGAGCAGGTCCAGAAGGGTCCACAAAGTTGCTCAGAGGGCTTGGTCACCTCTCCTGAGAAAACAAGTTGAGAGAGCTGGGCTCGTTCAGCCTGGACAAGACTCCAAGGAGATCTCATTGTGGCCTGACAGTATCTTAAAGAAGCTTATAAAAAGGAGGGAGAGAGACTTTTTTTATATGGGTAGATAATGACAGGACAAGGGGAAATGCTTTTAAATGGAGTAAGAAAGAGAGTAAGTTTAGATTAGATGTTAGGAAGAAATTCACTACTGAAATTCATTACAGTGAAGCACTGGTGCAGGTTGGCCAGAGAATATGTAGATGGCAAATCCCTGGAAGTGCTCAAAGCCAGGTTGGATGGGGCCCTGAGCAACCTGATCTAGTGAAAGACATCTCTGCCCATGTCAGGGGGGTTGGAATTAGATAATCTGTAAGGTCCTTTCAGACCCAACCCTTCCCTGATTCTATGGTAATTCAATATTTACTTGAATAGTAGCATCTTTAATACTTAATTTGAACTCTTGAGTTATGATCTGAAGGTCTTAAATCCATGAAGAAAAGCTCCACAGTGGTCCACCTGCATGGTATAACTCAATAAGAACTGATTGAAGGTGGCTAAGGACTTTGTTCAAAGTTCCTTTACAAGACTTCTAATCAATTTCAAAGGATTTTGGGTTAGTCCCTCTTTTCCTAAGGTGACAGAGCTATTAACAGCTCGGGGTGTTGCTGCATGTGGGGGAAAGAAACTGCCCTTAAAGAAAATAAGAGCGTGTACACAGATGGGCAGGGTGCTCAGGCAGACTGTGAAGCTTTTATTTTTTGCCTACTTTCTGATTCTCCTCAGTGGGGGAAAACCAGGGGAAAGTACATTCAGTTCAAGCTACTAACAAAGCTTGTCAGCCTGTTTGTGCAGAGGGGCCCCGTTCTGCCATTCTGGCTTCTTAGACAGGGTTTTCTAGCCTTGGTTGAGTAAATATGCCAGAGGTAAATGAAACTGCTGCATTTTTGTGCTGAATTCGGAGTGGTTCACTTATGTGATGATATCCAGGTAGTCCCATTTGTCCTATTTGAAAACCCCTGCTCTATCAGGTTGGGAGGAAACTGGAACCAGGAAGGACCTTCCATACCTGTTCTCACGCAGATCCTTGGTACAAACCAGGGCGTCTGCAGGTTTCTGTATGCTGCCTCAGCACTTGATATACTCAAGTATATCATCTTCATTTTAAAAGTCATGAAAATAACTGTGCTGAGAACATGCCAAATGGCCTGCAGCTTAATACCCCATCTTTAATGGTGTCCAAGTGCATGCTCAGGGAAGATCAGGAACAGGACAAACACACATGATATTCTGCCCAAGGCAGTCTTTTAACACACAACTATTTTCCCTGAGACATGAGCCTTCTGTGGATAGTCTAGTTACTAACCCTAAATGGATCTTTCCCAAGTAAATTATTTCCATTGAGCCTTTATAAACTTTTTGCACTGCCAGGGAGTCACACAGATCAGTTACCCGTTGTGTGACCAACCACACCCTCTGAATTGTCTGTCTTCTTCAGGGAGAACAGACATCTATTGTCAGGGCAGTGTGGTAATTTGGGAGATGTTGTTAGGAAAAGTCTGAAACTCACTGACTGCACTTTCACAGATGAAGGAAGGAGTGGATGTAGCTCCACAGTCAAGAACACTCTCAGTCCAGAAGGCTTACACCAGTGGGACATTGCAGCATGCATGGAAATTGAGTCTGTTAGACATAATGGATGACGTGTGGAGTGAAGAGAATTGGAGGGGATGGGTTCTGGCAATACAAAAAGTTTGCATTAGGTTTTTAATTGCTTTCTTTGTGTTATCCAACTCTTTCTCCATTTCTATTCACAAGACTCCTTAAAAATGAAATCATAACTTCTCTGCTTGCCCTAGCCAGCATAATATGTGTTCAGTGGGACTGAAGGCTGGACCCAGTTCTACTGGTAGATAATTAGATGCTAATAGGAAAGTGACTTTTACCAACCTTGGCGGCTTCAATTTTATAATTGCTGGTTGGAGGAGCTGACACAGCAGAGCTTAGAAAACAATAAACCATGTGTCCTCTTAGCAGGAAGGAGTGTTCTTAGTTTTACAGTGCATCCAAATTGCCAATTTTAATACCCTGAAAGGCTTAAGAGGAAAACTGAGACAGGAATAACTGAGAGTGGAAAAAAACTAAAGCCAGGAGAAGATGATGTCTGAGAGAAACATAGGTGATGTATGCAAAGACTTACACCGTGAAATTAAACACAGGTAGATTTAAGTGAAAAATTTTGAAAAGCTTTTAACTCTGTGATCAATTAAAAACCAGAATTGTTTACCAAGGAGGTCACTGAGGACTTGACAGAGAAGTGTTGAGGCAAAAAAGATTAAACACTGAAACCTGCTTGAAGCAGATAGTGAAAGGTGTTGTGAAAAAACACTGCTGCTCACCTGCATCCTCCTGTCTTGCTATTATTAAGAAGCTGCTTTCTACAAGTAAAAGAGAACATGGAATATCTAAAGAAGATTACACAAAGCTCTTATAAGCTACCTGGATAATTCCCTCACACCTTAGCTTGCTAAGGGCCCCTTCGAAGAAAGGATTAGAATCTATTTGTAGGAGAGTGTGTGCTTTCAGTGTTGGGTGATGTTCCCATACAGGAAGGGACACATTGTTATTTTTGATGGTTGTGCTCTGATCTGTAGAAGGTGTGTTTCATCTCCAGGGACTCAAAGGTTAACCCTTCTCCAAGGGTTCTAGGTTAATGATGGACATTTTTGAAATA
This sequence comes from Cyanoderma ruficeps, assembly GCA_008694505.1. Classification (NCBI taxonomy): domain Eukaryota; kingdom Metazoa; phylum Chordata; class Aves; order Passeriformes; family Timaliidae; genus Cyanoderma; species Cyanoderma ruficeps. Next base: position 2,691,508 of record VZDJ01000056.1, on the reverse strand, counting down.
CTGGGCTGGATTTTTGCTGGTGTGAATTGTCAGCGTTCATCAAAGGCAGGAGGGTTTCCAGCAGATTGACAGCAGATTTGACACTTGTCCCCAGCAACTGCCTTGGGGCTCAGTTCTGAGCTTGACAGATTGAGTGGTGACTCTTGGGCCCTTCTGTGAAGAAGTATTTTAAATTCTCCCAATTCATCATGTTCCCTAGAGCTAGACAAAAGCTAAAGGCTGACTTTCAGCCAGGAGGCTGACTGAAGCTACGGCACTTGTAAGCCAGAAAGGAAAAAAAGAGAAAAACAATCAAATCAGGCTTCTGGTTAATGTAGAGAAAGATTAAATATGAAAACTGAAAACTTGTGTAATAAACAGTGTTTGAGCACTGAAGTTTTTTCCTCTGAACACTGAAGTATTTTCCCAGCACACAGCTGTCCATATCCCCAAGAAGAAGTGAAAATCAGAAGGGCTGAAGTCAACAGTTACCATATGCTTTGTGTAAATAAAGCAGAGGAGAATTGGGCCCTTTCAGTTAAAGTATTTCTCTGGCCGAAATCATGTGAGTTGCCAGGACTTGGTGCCAAATTCAGTAAGCCTCTCTAAGAATGTGATGACTGTACTCTTCAACACTTGCCCTCCTGTAAATCAGCAATATCTAATTAAAAGACAATTAAGTTACTGAAGTATCAGCTAAATTAAAATGAGAAAACTAGAATATTTTTTCAGTAGTCATGAGTATCATTTCTGCAAAGAAAATTCTGAAATAGATGATGAAGAGAAGGAGGACACTTGCAGACAAGAAAAAGATCTGATTGCAGTCTCTTTATTATTGTTATTATTAATGGCATCTTATCTAGCTTGAATGAATTTTTAATTCATTAACATCAGTCAATCTTCAAGTACATTTTTATTATTAGAATGCATTTCAAAACTGCCCTGTATGTTATTGTGTGTTTGGTTTGAATCAGCAGTTTACAGTTTGTACAGAAGTAACATTTGCAATACCAAGTCCTAGAGGAATTTTTCAAGACAACAAGGTTATTTCATTTGAGCAGTCAAAAAAAAAATCAAAAAAATTACAAACATCTGTATTTTCTCAAGGGAGACATCGATTATTGCTTACAATGGTGTGGGCCGGAATGTGCCTCTTTCAGCTGGATGAATCCATGTGCCCTTGCCAAGAAAGTTTTACATTTCCCATTTTTCCTCAGCTGCTGTATCCAGCCTTGGCACCGTATCTACTTATTATATTTATTTCTTGCATGTGCTGGTTCCAGCTTTGTCATTTACCACATTTCTGGTTTTGTCTCCTTACCTCCCTGTCTGACATCACTTAAGTGAGATCAGGGTGGGAAAAAACCCACAACTTGGAGAATCTAGTCAGGTATAATAGTAAAAATAAGAGCTTACATAGTGAGAAAGATGATAGACAGTTGGCTAGTTATGACCTGGATTGTTCTCCAGGAGTTTTGCCATTGTTTTCAATGAGATCAGGACTGGGCACTTGGCTGCAGTGAGAAGTGGACCTCAGCCATGTGGTTTTTCATCCAAACCTTCCCAAAACTCAGGAGTGTTTAAATCTGGCTTTCCCTTGATGGGAACATGCAATGCTTGCTTGTACGTGCCCATGAGTGTTGATTTAGAACATCCCATGTAGGCAGAGCCCTTGCTTTAACATTCCTCAGCAGGAGAATTGTGATCACCTTTAGATTTTGGACAAGACGCACAATGCTGCCACCTCCTTGTGTCTTCCTTTTCCAGCTGTGCTTGTCCCAGAGAGACAGTGTGTCTCACTGTGGTGTTTTCATAAAGCTGTAAATATCCAGCTGTTATATTAAGAAGTTGGTGCTTAATATATTTTCAGGAAGACAATATCCTGCTTGAGCTAATTTCTTGAAGCTGCTCCCATATAGCTTGTATTCAAAGGGAAGAATCAAGACCCAAGGCTATTCTATTAGTTGCTTCAGATTCAGAGCAATATTCTCTAATGCAGTAATTATTCTTTATCTTGGCCCTTTTATAATAGTGATTTGATTTATTCAAATCACTGTGAAAAATCTGTGTGACTGGCAAATTGCATTTCTCTATTCCCTGAATAATTTTCTTTAATTTTTAATAGAGAAAATGAAAAGAAAACAAGCTTGAGAATTGATATATGGTGTATACCACAGCCTCTTTGGGCAGGCAACATGAATCAGGCACACACGCCTCAGATATAAATCACTCTGCACCACAGGGACATTAAGGCTCTTGGTACAAATGTACGTGTTGGGAAATTGTTCTGCAAATGCTACATGTACGTGTGCAGTAGCTAATTTGCAAATCTGAAAACTTGGCTTGTTTACATCGTCTCTGAAGTAACCCAGGGTGCCTAGGCCATGTTGGGAAATTAGCTGCTCTGCCAAATGAAGGTTTAAAAAAAAAAAAAAAGAAAATGTCTGTTGTAGCACAAAATGTCCCAACCTGATAAACTGTTTATTTAATTTTGAGTTTATTTTTAACACTCATGAATTATTGAGACATCTCTTTCTCTCTCCGGGTGGAGCAGGGGATTCTCTGTGTGGGCAAGAGGGGCTGAGGTCTGGCCCCCCTTCAGTCCCCAGGGCAGGGCATTGGGGAGCGTTTCCATGTGCCGAGTGTGCAGTGCACAGACCTTTGCAGTCTCTAGGGGCTGTTAAGCTTAAGGAAACTCAGCTTGAGTTCTAGCAACAAATCACTTAAGCTCACAACAATCTTGCTTTGATCCCTCATATATTGGTCAAGCTGAATGTTTTACCAGTCTTTTCACTGAAGATTTCTGCAGAAATGTCTGCTCGTGTGGGGTCAGATCTGCTTCCAGCCTGAAGTCCTGATTGCTGACCTTTATTTAGAGGTGATTTTTTTTTTCTCCCCACAAATCTAGGACTAAATCAAACAGTTTCATTAGAGAAACAAATAGGGCAAGGACAATTTTTCAGGGTTTTCCTTGCCCTGTGGTAGATATAACTAGTGGCTCATAAATTATGGTGCCTGTGGACCAGCTGAAAGCCTGTTTTCTAACTTCTGAGGGAGCTACTAGAGCCAAAGAATGTCTCTAGGTTGACTTTCTGGGACATGTATTTATCTTTATTTGATAAATTGAACAGTTGAACATCCTATCTGCAAAGAAGAATGGCATATCTAATAATTGTAAGGGACATGTCTTGAAAAGGAGTCCAAATTCAAGGATGCAAGGAATTAACAACCAACCAGTGGTTAATTAAGGTGCTTCTGCGGTATTTGGATGATTTAATGGAACAGTAATTTTAAAATGCTCTTGTCTAGTCATTTCTATCTGCTTGTTTATCTGGAAAACAAATAAGTACTAAGTAGTAAGCAATGACTGCTTACATGGCACCTTCATGCTCAGCTAACATGCCTGTGGGTTGCATTGTTCAGCTCTTCCCAAATCACAGGGAAGACAGAGGGTTAAATTTATGTCTTGAGTTTAAACTCTTGTGTGGTTGCAGGCAAGGGCAAGGAAGCCAATTTGAGATGCGAGTACCAAAGGTGTCGTGTGGTTTTTAAATGTAGTCCAAAGCCATATTTTCTATTTTGTGGGTAAGTGGCCTGTTGGTGGCCTGAAGTTTCTAGAAGTGTGTGAGTTCAGCCAACAAACAATATTCTACATGCAAATAACCCTTGTATGTGATCATAGATGTTTGTAAGTTGATCAGAGTTGTTCTTAATATGACTTAAATTGAGGCATAACGTGTCTGTAGGTTGAAGTAGTGTGTAATGTGATATTAGGAGGGAAAAAAGGGGAGTTTGAGAGAGGTTAGACTTCAGTGAGATTTAAAATACTTCATCAAGTGATTTTGAGTGATTTAGGCACCAAAGCTTTTGAATATTGTTCAGCATGCTTTAACCTTGAGTGATGCATGTAGCTTGTAGTGTTTGCATGATAAAATATTGTGAGCAGTTGAAATAGTTCCCTATATATGTGTGTAGTCATAAAACCTTACTCTGTTTGATGATGGAAGTTTAATAATATCCAAGCATGAATGAGAAGCAATTATGTTTCTGCTATATTATTTGCACCGAGGGACTCTCGTGGAATTATTATTCAGTACCTGTCATTTGCAAAGAGAGAGCATGAAGCAAACTTGTAATAATCAAAAGACAATAAATATTCTGACTTCAGCAGGCAAATTCTGGCAGGCAGTGCGGTTTCTAGAATGGTCATGTTATAAAAGAGCATTGTCCTTTTTCTGAGTAAGTATTGCCTTTCTCTATCGATCTAATTAAATGCCTACTTGCTAAAAAATCAAAGCAATTTAGTTCTTGCCCATGATTATCAGAGAATCACATACAGGTGGCATTGAAACTGTGGTTATTCTAAATGTTAATAATGGGGATCTGTACAATGAGTTGAACTTTAAACCAAAAGAAAACATTGAAGATGGGGAAGAAACGTACTGTTTTTGAGTGAAGTAGGAAGAGGAATGGAACCTGCACAGGGGCTGCTCGTTCAAGGTTTCCTTACGCCCTTGCCTACAGAGGTGTTCCACAGGTCTCTCAGTATAGTCACTGTTTCTGCATAACCCAGCTCTTGTCCAAGCACAGCCATAGTGACTCCAAACTGTTGATCATGTTTCTCACACCCAGTAAAGTGCAGCTCAGCTCCCCTCCATTCCCCGTTCACTGCAGATCTGGCCTCTCGTCCTTCGTGCTCCCCACACCACCTCACCCTGGTTACACAAGTCAGCCAGCCAGCCAAGAGAAACCTCTGAGCTCTCTGGCTGTAACAACACTTGGTGGGAGCCAGGCTTTTGCTGTATCATCCCTCCAAGGGATTGGGCAGGCTGGAGGAAGGGCCAGGGTTGGGGCTTAGGGGCGCCCTCGTTCCCGGAGCTGAGAGGGGCTCGGCCCTCTCCCCAAATCCTGCACTGGCAGCCTTTGCGGCACGAGGCCTCGGGAATGTGCTCTGAGTAGGATCTGTCATTTGGGACCCCGGTGGAGGGGACTGTGGTGTGTGAAAGGGGAGCATTGAGGGGTTTGGATGTGTGTGATACCATTTACCAGACTGGGGCTGATCTGTCTCTCGTTTGGCTGGTTTGTATCTCCAGGTTTTCCCTCACGCTCCAAGGCACAAGTGTTTGTTTATTGCTCTAGGCCGCTTCCTGACCAAAAAAGCATAACACACAACATCTAAACAGAGAGAGTAATGTGGACTAATTGATTCCTGATTCAGGGAAACAAAAGATAAATTCCTAAGTAAACAAAATTTCCCTAAAGCTAAATAAATAACACTTCCCACCTACTTTCTCCCCTGTTATTCTCCTCCCTGTGTACAATAAAATGGACACTCATGAAACACACTGCTCAATTAAAAACATACTGGGCTCAACTGGGGTTTGGAGGAGCACCAAGAAATGACTTCCAGGTTGCACTGAGGAGGATTTTGCTGGACACTGTGGTAGCACAATCTCTGAACGCGAATGCTCCAGTGACACAGGACAGCTTGGCCACTCTCCACTGGGAGATGGTGCTTTGCTCGTCCAGTTTCCGAGCCAAGGCATTCAGACTGGTGTGTTCCCAGAGGTGAGCTCAGTTCCTGAGGTCTCCCCAGTTACTCTGAGGCTTCTGCTCTCACTGGTTGGAGAGCTTTCTTCAGAGGATAATTCCTACACTGACTTTCCTATCAGAGGGGCTTCTGGATAGAAGTTTCCTTACATGTCTCAGTGGACATCTTCCCTTCTTCAGGATCACTCATTGCTTTTTGTAGGAGCCCAGGACAGGGGATACCATCAATTATAGACATTATTCAATATGTGCTGTGTGTTGGATATCTGTGGCTACCTCTGTCCACAGTCCATAAAGGAATGCCTATGGCCCTAAACTCTTCTTCCAGTTGGCACCAGGGCTTCCAAGAGAAGGATTTTGTCTGCCTGGCACTACCCATGGAGTGGAAAGATGGTCACATCATGTTTCATATCTTCAGTTCAGGGTGGAGTTCACCTCTCTTCCATCTGCTCTGCTCCACAGTTTCCCTTAACTTTGTGTTTGAGCATGGATTTGTATCCCCAAAGTATTTCTCCAGCTCCCTAAGAGAATCCCTTTGGGTAATCTTTATTGGTGACTGTAAATTGACTGCGAAAATCTGGACCTCCTGGGCTCTTTCCATTTCATTCTCAGTGGAGCAAATCCTGAAGGCCTTTCTTCCCGTTCCAGTCAGTCACTTATCTGGGATTTCTCTTTCCCAGATTTGTTAATATCATTGTTGCTGGAGGATATTCATGAACTGAACACAAGATATTGGTGCTGGTCCAGGGATGGCTGGGTGATATTATATGGACTGTTTTATACTGGGGCTCAGAAAAGATAATTTGTTTTTTAAAACTTGAGTTCAGTGGGAATATCACCTGTCAGCATCTGGCACTGTAAATTGCCGTGTCAGTTTGTTGGCAGAAACTACGAATGGGACTAAAAGTGCCCCTGATTTACACCACTCAAAGCTGATACTGTTCTTTGTTTGCATCACAGGGTACACAGGAACAGCTAAAAAATCATTCTGGAAAAAAAGTTGAAGTTAGACATTTTCTTCCTACTCATGGGAGCTGAAAACTCAAACTTACTGTAAACAGCCTTGGAAAACATTTTATGTTTCCAGCGTTCTGAATCCAAACATTTACATGAGACAGTGACACAGTTTGAGAGTAACACACTTCTTTTATTTTTGTTAGTATATTTCTTGTACTAGGCATACAAGTTTTTTAAATACCCTTCTTGCTTTTTGGGATAAACATCTCCCTTCTCAGAGCAGGTTTCAGTCAGAGGTGGGGAAAGGGAAATGTGTACTTCCTTAAATAAATACCTATACGTAGTTTTGGTATTCCTGAGTATTTTATTTTTCAAGCAGAAGCTTTCCTTTTTTTTTTTTTAATAGCCATCATTTAGTGCTATGGAAAAATGTACAAGGTTGTTTTGGCTGGATGGAGCAAGGTAGTGGGTTAAATTTTAGCACATTGAGTAGCACAGAGATCTCTCTCCTGTGAAAGGCAGGATTGTATTATGTAACAGCCTGGCTGCCAAATACTTGTGCTGGCAGTGGTCAGCCTTCTATGCACCATTGACATCAAAACCCAATGAGGTTTGATCCAAAGGAGGGATTTGAAAGGACGTCTTGTTTTCCTTCAATCTTTACAAACTGAACTTGCTTAAGAAGAGGGAGAAAAAGAACCAGATACAGAGTCTTGTTTGATAAATTAGGAAAAGCAGTGTTTTTTCTCCAAAGTTTTGGATGTTTATTGGTTTAACAGCTATTGCTCAGAACAAGTAGTTTCTATTTATGTTGTTTATCATATCAGTTAACCTGGGGTGATGGATTGAGGGGGCTGGATCTGGGCCTGCCTGTGTTTGCTCTGCAGGGCCTCTCTGACAGCTCACCTTAGTGTCTAATATTTACACAGAGTCATCTTGAGCATTCAGTAAACAGGACTGAACAAATGTCCTTCTCCCTTTAATGTGCATGCTAAACAAAATGTATCAGCAAGTGAGTGGAGACAAGAAACATGGGAACATAAACAGCGTGCGGGGGTACTGAGCTCTCTGGAAGCTGCTGCAGTGCTAGAAGCAGTATACCATGACGTTGTGCCAGAAGGAATAATCTTTTGCCAAAAAGCAATTCTTACTAGCTTGCCTAAACATGTAAGGGTATGCTGCTGGGTGAGAGCACAGGTTTTTCTAAACTGACGTTCTCACTGAAGGTGACTGGTAAGGAGGGCTGGAAGGAAGGGATCAGGGAGCGGGGCATGTGTTCAGTGGTCTATCCCCTGACACAGCACTGACTGGCAGGTTAGCCCATTTCTGAGCTGGAGATTTTAATAGTCTGTGACCCTGTGAAAGTGTTTAATCTCATTTTGAGCTCATATGGTCACAAGCTCTACAGTTTTCGTTGTGTGGAAAACTTCTTCCTCTGCTTCGTCTCAAACTTGCTCTCAGCTTACTCTGACTGAGGCTGCTTTCTCCCCATGGTTTTGTACAGAAACACACTGACTCACACATGTGTGGAACAGTGCTGCCTCAGACACCTCCTGTTCATGATTTCATTGCAGTGCAGTCACAGCTGGTTTTGGCACAACACAAGGAGGTGTCAGTTTATGAGCTTGCCTCATTATTGTCATATTTTAGGGTGGTAGAATTGCTGTGATGTAAGAAATTAAATCAAGAATGAGATGGATTTACAGATGTTTAGTAGAAGCAGCTTCCCATGAGGTGTAGTGTAGTTTGGGCATCCATGGAAAAAGGAGTATGAAGTTTCTCAATTAAAATAGTGCCAGAGTTGCTGGCACTAAAAAAAATGGAGCCAGGAATTAACATGTAGGTAACATATTGATTATTTTACACAACGATGGTACTTGCCTTGGGAACAGATGTCAGAACACATACACTTACCCTAGCCTCACCCAGGAAGTTCAATATCCTTGTGTTCATTTGCCAGTAGGGAAGGTGGTATAACCAGGCGTTAAATACCCTAAATGAAATCACTGAAAAAGTCAGTGGCAGAGCTGGGATTACAGTCCAGGACCAACGTCTTTCAGTTATGTATTTAGTCTCATGCCTGCATTTCTGGAAAAGTATTTCTAATTTTGGTCACAATATTTATTAGAGGTGTTAACTCAAATGAAGTTTGACAGTTTTGTTTGTATTTCTGCTTTCATCTTGAAAGTTTCAGGGCTCTCTTTTCTGTTCAACAAGTCCTATCAAAGCTGCCTAAGAGAAAACTACAGAGACTGGGATTATTGGTAGTTTTTTCTTGTTCATTGCTTTAGCTGCTGACAGAGCTCTCTGATGATGGTCATGTGCAGGAACAGAAACATGCTGATAAAGTGCAACTAGCATCTGTGGATTTTACTAACCATACAGGAGGAGAATATGAACAATAAACAGCATTGCCATGTCATGCATTGCATTTCACCTGCAGGTCTCAGCATCCCCTTCTCTTCCCTAGAGGAAGTCCCAGTCTGCCAGGATCCCAGAAGCTGGTTGCTTGTAAGGTAACTTCTTAGAGGGATGAGGTTGTTTTCCCCTCTTTTTTTTCTCTCTCTCATTCTCTATTTTCTCTCCAAAGGCCTAGCATGTTTCAGATCAATGCTGTGCCAATGAAAACTTCTACATTTAAATGTGGCATATGGTAAGTGCACTCTGATATCACAACACTGGAGATTTCTCCTGTTTGGAAGGAGTAATTCTGCTGAAAGTTCTCTGGTCTAACACTGAGATGTGCAGAGATATCAGGACATAGAAAGCACCAAGTAAGAGCTTGACACCTTGACCTGATTTTGATTTTTTTGAAGTGTGCAAGTGGCTTTCAGGAACTCTAAATCTCAGCATCTGTAAAGGCAATGTAAGTTACTGAAAGATTCTGCAGGCATCACCTTGGAGGAGAGACTCTAATGATGGGCCATAGAGCAGAGACTAATGAGGGCAAGACTAACAGAGTCTCTTGGAAAAGAGTATGAAATTATATCCATTTTGCTATCACATCCATTTCTAGATTTCCATTCCAGTCAAGATGGGGATAAACAGAGGGATTAGCAGGTTATGCTTGTATATCCTGAAAATAGCAACTGTACCCCTATTTTGACAGCTCCTGCATTTGTAGGAATGGATAGTTTTGACAGATATGACTGAAAACTGAGCCGAATTTATTTATCTGAGGATCAAATTTCAAAAGAAATTTAAATTTCTTTTGAAATTTGAGAAAGCTGGCTGGGGACACAATTCTTAAACTCGTCCTCGTTTTCAGGCTGCATTCAGAGCTGAAGATCTTGGGATAGGGAGACTTGGCTAGCCTTCATGCCCTGTTTGTGGTTAGCTTAGGTTTGTGTGTGGGTTTAGTTCAATCTCAAGGAATCCATGCTTGGATTGTGAGATTTTTGATAATAAACGCCATGGAATGGAAAAGTTTTGTAGTTCAGTTTTGTCCTCTTAGTGAAAGTAGGAACTGGTTAGAGATGGACTTAGAAAAAGGAGAGTTGCCTAAAAGTCTGTTTTAGCACCCCAGTTTGGTCTGGCTCCATCGATTGTGGAGGAGCTGTATTCATGTCAAAATACAGTGGCAAGAGGATGAATCATGTTCTGGAATTTTTAATGCAGAAAATAAAATCACAATTTAAGTTGGAGTAATTTATGTTATGAATCTATTCCCTCAGTGAAATTTGTAGAAATGAGGGTGTCCTCTTTCTAACAGTACATGGGCCAAAACCAGAGCGCAGGGTGTCCAAAGAGTTTTCCAGAAACCTGGTGCAATACCCTATTTTTGGTGCTGCTTGACAACTAGACTCTGCTGATTGGTTATATTAATGTACAGTAACACAGGAAAATGGTTGGCTTTTGCTTGGTAATTAATCCAAAAACGCTGGTGTCTGTAAATCCTTTACAATATGTTATTCAAGACAGGTATTGTAGTAGGACATAACAGAGGATATTTGCATAACGCCTTAAATGCACTCAGACTCTTCTGAAATAGATATATTGATGTGGCTACCATGGGTTTGGGAAAGTGAAGGAAAAGCACCAGACTTGGCAAACCCCAGGATAAAGGTTTGGCTTCCAGTATCTGCAAACCAGCTTTAGTCAGTGCCCAATTTGCAAGCCAGGCAATGTGCCTAGGCCCCAATATTTTGTTCTGCCCTCCTTCTGGGAACACAGCATGTCCAAGAAGCCAAGGCAAACATGGTGTTTGCTTTTGCAGGGTTATGTTTGGCTGACATTTCCTGAAGGAAAGAGTTCAGGAAAATAAATCCTAATTTTTATTGGGCATCATAGTAGGAATAATAGCAGCTCATTAAACAGAGCAGTTACATTTACCTTACTTCTGAGATGCCAGTGGGAGAAACAGGCAGTGTGCATTATAGTGGGGAACAGAGATTAAATCTGCATGGATCAGGCAAAAAGTAACAGTTTACATAAAACTGTTTTGGGAATTAAATTTATTTTTGTACCTACAAGCCAGGCTAGGTACCCCAGGTGTTGCATGGTTTTTACAGGAAAAAACAACGTCCTGTTACTTAGTTCTGCTCTTAAGCCATTTGAAATGGCCACGTCTTAGCATCTGTCTCACACAGGGAGCCAAATCCAAGCAGGGGCCTTTCCAAGACCTACCCAGGGAAGTCAATAGAAGGACATAATTTGTTTTTGATTAGAACCTGAGACAAATCAAATGAGGGGGTACATTATGTGGCACTGTGGCATCTAGATTTCATGGTGATTTGTTTACTGCAAATACTGCAGAATAAAAATCAAAAATAACTGCAGGCAAATTCTGTAATGTCTGTGAATTCACCTCTTTCAACCACACAGATGCAACAGAACATCTGGAAAGAACCAAGTGTTCCACAAACAAGAACTGCCTACCTAAATCAGAGGTGCAATAGGAGTCAGCTTTCATATTATCAGTTGAATTCCAAAGATCAGTCCAGTGGCTGGAATTATCTGCCCATTCTTCTGGATGGACTCTCTGTGTTTGCTTTTGCAGTGCCATCTTTGTCATTTAGATGCCAGTTTTTACTCAAAAGTCTTACCTCTCTGAGATTTTTGTGTTTACTATATTAGGAACCCTGGATGCAAAACAGAAAAAAAAACCAAAAAACAAAAACCACCAAACAAAAAAACCACCACAAAAAAACTGCCCCAAAAAAACCCCCAAAAAACCAACCACCAAACCCTGGGTTTTTTTTATAATTAAGGACTATTTGAGGATAATTATTGCTATTGTGACTCTGGAAGGTTTGCCCAGAAAAGGGATCAGAAACCAAATCCAGTAAAACGTGCAAACACCTTTGCCTTGTATAATTGTCTTTGTAGCTATTTAAATCCAGTAGTAACAGCACCCAAAGGGACAAAAATTAAGTATTTATGATTTCCTACGAGCTAACATAGGCAATTCTGCACTGCATAGTGGCTCTCATGAATTTCACTGTTGTACATGAACCCATATAACATCTAACCAACAATAAGCACTGGAGAGCTGGCCTTTATTGTTGTGAAACAATAGGTTAAATCTTCATGTTTACTAAATGTATAAACAGGCAGGATAGGAGAACTGCACTGTGTCACTGTGTGTTCTGAAAGAAATCACAAATTGATTAGGAAAGCTGGTTTTTAAATAATTATTCAGGGAATCTGCCTATAACAGGACTATGCATTTATTCTTGGAAGGTTTGCCCTCCTAGGAGGTTCCAGGAGAGATGCACTGAAATAATGTCCCACTCCCCTCAACCATATATTGTGATTTTAAAATGAAATCTTGATGTATTTGTAACTGGGGGAGGGGGAGCCCAAACCCAGCTGTGACAAATTGTTCATTCGTGATACAACGAAAGATAAACTTTTATTGGTTTATGGGTTTGCTTCCCCCTTGTCACTTGGCTGCTTCTCAGGGTCATAATCAGTACCTTTTAACACCAGAAAGAAGCAGATTTGCTCCATATGTTTCATGCTGAATGCTGCTCCACTATCTGCTCTAGCTGTGCCCATAGCCCAGTGACTCCCATGTCAGTGCTGCAAGAGCCAGTAAACTGCAAGCTCTTGGCAATAGCAGCAACTATTCCCCCTGAAAATATTGCATTATACTCCCTGGCAGAGGAGAACATCTAATGGAGTACAGATGATGTGAATTAATCTTTGAATAAGCATTTAATTTGTTGGCCAAAATCTGATTGCCCTTTTTTTTTGTAGTATCCTCACAGTGAACATAAAAAGATTACAAGATTTGTGAATGTAGTCAGTCCTCTGGAAGCTCTGGCAGCTGGCTAAGCTTTGACTTCTTTTTTCCTTCTCTTAGTAATTAAAAACACTTCTACAAACTCAGAACCTAACCATCATTAAGTGCACTTCCAGAGCAAGTTATAAGATTCATAACTGAATCACCTCAGATCCTGCTTGCCAGAGATGCTAAAGAAAAGTATCCTACTGAGAATTTGCTTGAAAAATGTATTTCTTGCACAGGTCATTAGAACTGAACAGGTTGGCTTGTCTACAAACTTATGAATTAAAAGTATTGCTATAGCTGAGATACAGGACACTTAAATTAATCCTTCCTCTTGGGTAAATCCTGCTTTCATGAGGCTCAACAGAGTGCACTGCCATGGCCTAGAATCACTCTCACTCCCAAACCATCTCCAGAATGACATGCAGGATGGCAAGAATAAATGCCAGTAATTACATAAAGCTTTGGTGAAAAATACTTGGAATGTATTTAAGTATTTGAGAACTCATCCCCAGAGTAGAAGAGGAATACCCTGTGGCTTTCTGTACAATGGAAAGGTCTTGCAGCAGCAGTGCATTTGTGTCATGATGAAGAGCACTGGGGAATAGAGAAGCAGAAAACTCAAAAGGATTATTGTGAACTGGACCCCAGAACCAACGGGATATAGGCAATGCATTGCAGGCAACACTTGTCTTGTATCAAAGACTTACTGGTGGAATCAGAGGGCTGTGGGTGCTAGCCTGGATCCCAGTAGCTCTGTCCTAGACTCCATCCTGTTACATGTGGGATCTCAGATTCCTGGTGCAGTTGAATCTCCAAGGCTCTGATCGGGGTGGGAATTCATCTCACCCTTCCATGTAGGGCGGGGAGGTGGAAAATTACACACTGCACCTGGTAAGGTCAGTGCCATGGGCAACTGATAAGGCTCCATGGAAGAAATGGAGTTTGCTGTTCCTCATGGCCAGAAGTGATCAAGGCCTGAAGGAATGGGGATGCAATCCAGACCTTGGAATTTAAAAAAAGGAGGTGATGACAGGAAGATTTGCAGGCAACAGATGTGAAAGGAGAAGGAGAGTTCAGGGACAAGGAGGATGGTGCAGTTGGTTCAGGTGCAAAAAGAAGGTGGCTGGAGAGAGCATGGTGGGAGCAAGAGTGTCTTCTCAAAAGGCTGTGGATTTTTTTTGTTGTTTTTCATTGTTAGTGCGTGTGGCAGGTTGGCAGAGTTCAGAGCTATGATTACAGCCTGAGGGCTCTTGGTTGCAGAGGAAGTTTCTCTTCTTAAGCACATGTCTGCAGGACTTGTTTTAAGAGGTGAAAAAATATGGCCTTGGGCTAAAGCCAAGGAGTGGAGCAAAGATAGCTGAGGTTTGTATCTGATTCCAACACAAGTGTAAAGTTTGCAGGAGTCATTTAATCTTCTGTTTCCCTTAATGTAAAATAGAATATCTAAAAGGATATTTAAAGGCTAAATTCTTTAGTAAAGCACTTCTAAGGTAAAAGCTGCTGGTGAGAGGTGAAAAGCTTTGAAAGCAGTGTTAACACATCCAGGAGTCCTGTCTTTGGCTCTTCATGCTGCCCCAAACGACATCCACGTTTTGACATCTGTCCTCCTGTTTTAAAATGTTTATGCAAGTGTGTTTGCTGTTTTCCTTGATGTGTCAAGGTCAGATAACTTCTTGTCTAATCCACAAATGTCAGACAATTTTGACAGCAAACTGCAGCAGGGTCCAGGCATGGACATCAGGTGCCTTCCTACAGATCTCCCCACCTTGTAGCAGAGTGTTTGGTATGACACAACTAAGTCTGGTCTTGGGGTAGTTTAGCTGACAATTAACTGGCAGCATTGAGGAAAAGGAAAACTGAGCAACTCTTTTACAGCAGGTAACAGTGACAATTTCCCCATTTCCCCTGTGAATCTCTTACAGCAGAAAAATTCCCAGACCATGCATGATTTTCAGGGATGCTGAGAGCTCCTGTTTTCTTTTCCTTCCAACAGAGAATCAAGACATTAATTTTTTTACTGATAGACTGATTTCTAGCAAGAGACTACAAGGATGAGAAATGCAATGGCACTATGACTTTCACATATTGAATGATGCAGGAAAATTTAAAACTTTTGAAGTCCTCTTTTTCTGTCAAAATTAGCAATTTTTGCGTTCACCAGAGTACAATCCAATTTGCATTGTGCACTTGGCTTTGTGTACCTTGCATCTCTGAGATGTCTGTCCTCTCTCAAATATGAAAATAGCTTCAAATCCTGACTAGACACTGTTGTGTGTCAGGAGTGATCAGTGTCCTGCCGGGCTGAAAATCTCAATAGATCAGAGAAGCAACCCGAGCCAGAATGAAGCACTTTTGTTCCTGTTTTATAAATGGAAGAGAAAGGCCCCAAAATTATCTGACTTTCTTGGGATTGTGCTGGATGCGTGTGGCAGAGCTGCACTATAACCTCGACCACTGGGATACAGCATTTTAACTCAGCCACTGAAGCACACTTGGTCTCCCCTGAGGCCTCAGCAGTGGCTGGTACTTTTAAATCTTTATTCAAACAGGTTGATTAAATTCCAGCTATCAGGATCTATTTGGCTATTAGTAGATCTGCTAAGTGTTTCTGTGGGATTTCGCTCCTCTCTCCACCCCTCCAAATTTGCTGTGTCCTGTTATGTATCCCTTAAGTTTTCCTTGAAAACTCGGATTCATTCAGTTCCATGAATGCACGATTCACAGTGGAGCTGACACATTTCATTAAGCTCAGCACATTGCGTAGAAGTTTGGCAAAGGGTCCCTGGGCTTTATTCAACCCAGACACACTGTGTGACCAGCTGTCACAGACTGCTTGTAAAATTAGAATAAAACCATAAAACACAGTTGAGGGAAAGGAAAAAATTGCCCTTCTCCGGGGACAGCACTTTGAGCTGTGACAAAAGATTCACAGAGCACATCAGACACAGACACACACAAAAGCTTTGTGCAGAACTCAGCTGGTTTCATTTTTCATGCTTGCACATTATACCATGAGTAGGTGCCATGGTGTAAAGGATTCACCTTGTTCCAGCTTCAGCACGAAGTTCTGCTTTTAGCTCAGCTGCCCAGAGCACATTCCGTCTTCAGTGGAACAGTATTTCCTTTTAACCAGGCGGCAGGACTGAAAACAAGCGGTAAAAACTTGCTGTGCTACATGAGAGAACAGCACAAGAATGGAGAGTTGTGCAGCACTTTTTCCATAAAGGAACTAAAATCTGTTTGCACCCCTCAGATCTGTCACAGCCTGTGTGAAGTAGACACACACACTGTCCCTGTTTTTCAGAGCTCTTTTCCCCACATTCCACAAGGCAGCACACGGGGTTTGCTTTCCCTGCAGACCCACATGGGGATGATTGGGGGTTTTTTGGGTTTTTTTTGCAGCTCCTCTGGCCTCAGGGCTGTTAAGTGGCCCAGCACCAAACAAATATATGATCCCTTGTTTTGTCTTTTTGTCTCCGTGTAAGAAACAAAGCTGAGTGACTGCTACAGTGCATTTAATGCATGGGATGCTGCATCAGGTGAGAGGGATCTGCACTGCAGCTCTTGAAGGAGTCTTTTGAGGGGAACACCAGGCAGGAATCAGCTGGTGCATGAGGTTTGTTGTATCTGATTAAATGGCTAAATAACAATTACAGAATTGTAGGACTCTTTACTGCTTTTGGGAGCTCACTTGGAGGCACTGAGAGATTGATTTGCTGCGTATCTATATTTTCTCTTAACATCAAATAGAGATCTTGATTGTCTGAAACAGGAATTCCCAGATTAGGGGATATGAAGAAACTGTGGCCTGAGCTGGCCACAAACAGCAAGTGAGTAACAGAGCTGGGGCAAAATTTCTATTTCCTGACTTTCACTCTCGCAGTTTAACTACAAGGTGTGATTTTTATTGTCGCTGTTAGGTAATTGGATGATGTATAAGTAGGTCATAACTTTGGCAAAGAAATAATTGGAGACCTCAAGGCCCTGAAAGATGACTACTCTAGATGCTAAAAAAATTAGTTAATCAACGGTGATGAAATTATATTATCATAGAGTAAGTGATGCACACAAGCAGCACGACTGGAGCCTGTTTGACGCCTGCTGTTTACCTTGATTCATGCCAATTTATAAAACGGGTTAAGCTATTTCCATTCAGCATCCTGATCTCTGTGTGGGAGAAATCTTGTCTAATGAAATATGTTCAACTGAAAAACTATTTTTTAAGGCTCTTTAATCTCTTTCCTCTGTGATAAGGAGGTGCAGTTCTACATCCATGCTGAATTCTGACCCCTCTGGAGCAGAGAAGGTGGAAAATCATACAATATGGAAATTATTCTCTTATGTTTCAATGTTCTTCATGGTAGGAATGGTTCTGCTCTGGGATGGACGGGTAGATTTGGGCTTGGGAAATGCCAGGCAGCTCTATTTCAGCACGTACCCTGCACTTTTCTCTTCCTAGGTGTATTAAGATGCTATGAATCTCATTTACAACAGAATTCATTAGGCTAATCCTGCATGGTTCACTCTGTGGGAACAAATGTGGCTTTTTGCAATATATAGACAGAGGTTCAACTTACAGCATTATTTTATTCATAAATGTATTAAAACATCCCCACAAACAAAACCCCACTTCTGATAATGGGAAGCAGTAGGCTGGTGCCTGAATCCAAAGCAAGCATGTTGATTGTGAACATAGGGCTGATAATATGAGGAAAACTAAATTATGATCCAGGTGTTTAAATTGCCTTATTCAGAAGGAGGTGACAATGTTCAGCATCTCACAGGATTTAACCCAGGAAGGGATATCTGGCATTTTTCAACATTTCTACCTTGCTTCTATAAATCCCCAACATAAGAATTTTTTTTTATAAAAACTTTTTTTAAATTGCTTTTATAAAAACAAATGCCAGGTAGAGACACACTGATGCACACAGAGGCACTTGTCCCTGAGGAGATCTGGGATTTCATGGCTTTTTTTTTCTTCCCCTTTCCTTTTCTATTTTTCTTTTTTTT
>VZDJ01000056.1:2504817-2673747 GCA_008694505.1 Cyanoderma ruficeps | reverse complement strand
TTTTTTTTTCTTTTTTTCCCCTTATTCCAGCCAGAGATCTGAGGAACAAGGCTGTTTGTCAGACAGCGTTTTTGTTTAAAGTGGAATGTGCCTGGCCTTCCCAATGAAAGGCTTTCAACTGGGCTGCCTGAGGGATCTCACAGCCAACTCACCCTCGCTGCAAGAGTGAGACTGGCTCTGCTGTAGCTGGGCGGGCAGGATGGATACACAGGAGTGCAGGCTTCTGAGGAGTGGAGCCAGCTGGAGTGTCCTCTTGACTGAGCAAACCCTAAAGGAGTCCTTATTCTGCTGGGAAGAAGTTGTGGGATTGGCTTTACTCCCAGCCTCTGGCAAGAGGGACGTGTTGGTGGCAGGGGAGGGTTTTGTCCCTAAGCACTTGTGATATGGCTTTGCTCTGTGTCTGGGACAGAGCTGTCCTGCCCAGGACGGGGGCTAGGGCAGACACCCTTGAAGTAAGAGCGGTCCTAAAATTGCTTCAGTGGCAACATGAGTTCAACCAGGTCCCAAATCTGAGGAGTATGGATATAACTTTGTGTTACTTGTCCTCTCCTTTGCTTGTTCTTCGCTCCCTCAGCATTTCCAGAAAACCCCTCAGGCTTTGTGTCTTACTGTCCATTTGTTGCTCTTTCTCTTTCCTGACGGGTGTTTGTATGGGTCCTGATACGATGAAGTGCTTAACGTCATTCCCAGTCCTGTTATTAGGCATTTTTAAGTGCATGAAACTGCCTGGCTAGTACATGCAGTATTGTATTGCCTGTAGATTCAGATGGGTTTTTTGCATCCTCTGAAGCATCTTCCCCAAGCAGGTAATAGATGCATTTTTCCCTTTAAAAAAATAATATCCCCAGGAAAAAAAGGAAAATGCTAATGCTGCTTTTCCCTTGGGGTTTTGTATCCTGAAGGGCCCCTCACCAAAAAAACCACTGCCAGGCTGGGCAGGAGGGTTGGACCTTCAGAAATGTGATGGCTTAGGCCTTTTAAATGCAAATCCACGTTTCTGGGATCCCATTTAACAGAGAGAGCTTGTGTGAAAGGACCATCTTTAAGTACTTGCAGTTTTTAAAATCTCTTCACTTGAAGAATAGTTTAGCTTTGGCAATTTCCTGTTCATACGACAATTAATACATTTTTTCATGGTAATGGCTATTTTCTTAAAGCTGGGAAAAAAAGTCATCATACTTCTGTTAATGAGGGATACCACAGACTCCGTCTAGTGTATGAAAACTTGCTGATTTCTCAGAGACTTTAGCAAAGGACTGCTTTCTTAAGTGAGAATTATCACTAACATTAAAGAATGCTTAAGATGAGATTCTGCCCTCACTAAATTCAAGTGTTGAATATAGAGAATGACAGACAGCACTTGACTTACTGATCTCTAAATAATATTTCAACTGGGCAAAATTCACAGGCACAAAATCATTTGCACAGGCCTGCAGGCAGGGCAAATGCATGGGAAGCCAGGAACTGCATCTTCATTCAGCTTTCTGTTTCTATACCTCAGTCTTTCAATTTGCGATCTGGGAACAAGTAACTCTGAAAACTGTTGTGAAACTTCAC
This sequence comes from Cyanoderma ruficeps, assembly GCA_008694505.1. Classification (NCBI taxonomy): domain Eukaryota; kingdom Metazoa; phylum Chordata; class Aves; order Passeriformes; family Timaliidae; genus Cyanoderma; species Cyanoderma ruficeps. Next base: position 2,672,190 of record VZDJ01000056.1, on the reverse strand, counting down.
GGATGAGAATTTATGGAATGATTCGAGGTCCTCTCCATTGGGCTGGCATATTATTAGAATCGGAACTGTGCCAGATATTGAGTTCATGCATGGGCCCTGGGGACCATGGCTTGACTCAGATGCTGTAGGTAAATTTAAATCTGTGCCACAGTTGCTACGTCTGCAGAGAATGGCTGTTTTCCTTTTAATCCGCTGTTCTTCAATGGGCTTCCAGCCTTTGCTAGCCTGTCTTTGTGAAATGAATTTTCACCATTCAAAAGCAGCAGTGTTTTATTTTTGTTTTAGCTGTGCTTGGGAATGCAGAGCAATTCAATCAAGAGGAAAATACACCATGAAAAGCTCTGAAAGCCCTGAGGTCAAGGATCTGAAGTTACCCACAATATTAATGACAAACCAGTGACTGCACCATGGCAACGGACAGAAGAATACGTGGCGTGGAAACCATAAGTAGTTTGGGGCTTTGAAAGAGCACAAATGGGAGAAAAATGGAAATTACATCATGTTCTCTCTGTTCTCTGCTAGGACAGCCATGTACAGTCTAATTCCCAGTGCTGGTGAGTCCAAGACTTTCACGAGGGCTCCATAAAAGAAAGAGAAAGGCTTTGGAGCTAGAATTAGACCGGCGGAAAGTTTTGTTGAAAGGGGTAAAGGTTTGGATGGAAGCAAGTTAGATGAAGTTACTTGAAAAAAAAAGGATGCTGATGCCATGGGATCTTCATTCTTGAGTTCTGCTCTGGGATTCCCTGCTGGGTCCAAGTGAGTCACTGAAAAATCAAACATTGGTGGTGAAGTTGATTAGAAATATGAACCTCAGCTTCTTCGCCTGAGATGGGAATTAGTGGCAATAAGTCTTGCTGTTGATTTCAGAGGGTGTTGTTTCCTGATTAAGAAGTGAAGGGATTGTTTCCAAAACCTCCTCTAGATCGAATAGCTTGTTATTCTTTATTTTTACTAAAACATTATGTTTCTGTGACCATCCCTGCTGGCTGATCATACATGAGATAATAAAGAGCTGAAGATATGGAGGGCTGAACTGTCCAGCTTGAGCATCTCGTGGCAGTGCTATTGAGCAGAGATGGGGGACTGGGATGGGGGAGAGAATTAGAAGAGTCAGAGTGAGAATACTCATGAACTGAGATAGAGGTGGTTTAGTAAGTAACCCAAAAGCTGTGCACACAAACAAAGCAAAACAAGGCATGTGTTCACCCCTTCCCGTGGGCAGGCAGATGTTCAGCCATCCCCAGGGAAGCAGGGCTGCATCGTGTGTGTGTTGGTCACCAGAGAAGACAATCACCATCACTCCCAATGTCCTCCATTCCTTTTTCTTCCTTGAGTTTTGTGAGTTGAGCATGATGCCATATGGTGTGGGATATCCCCTGGGTCAGCTGGGGCCAGCTGTCCCAGCTGTCCTCTCCCACATTCCTGCCTACCCCCAGCTAACTTGCTGGTGGGGTGGGTGAGAGACTAAAAGGACTTGACTTGTGTAAATGCTGGTCAGGATTAATGAAAACATCCCTGTATTATCCACATGGTTTTCAGCACAAATCCAAAACATGGCCCCATACCAGCTACTGTGAGGAAAATTAACCCTATCCCAGCCAAAATCAGCTCACAGTGGTAGAACTGAGCTCTACAAACCAGTGATGATCCCCATTGCCATACTTGGCTACCCATCTTGAGTTAAGTGTGGATTTTTGCTCTCGTGCAGCATGTGCTGAAACTCTGCCCAGCCCTCATGTGGCGAACATTAACATCATGGCTTGGACAATGCTGGCAGCTGCAGCTCTTCATCTCATTTTGCATAAATGACTCTCTTTTTTCTCTTTTCTTCAGCTGTGTGAACACTTCATCCATAGAACCATCCACAGAGCTTTCTATGGAATGAATGTGAATTTTTCTTTTTTTTAAAGTCAAGCTCCTACATTTTGGAACACCAGTGGTATAGAAGGTGACTCAAAACTGGGTCACGGTAAACTGCGTCACTGAGCAGCCCACAGTTCTATAACATCTGTTGCTGCAGCATTTGTTGTGTACACTTGCAACCAGATGACCTAATTCTCTTTGTGTGAACAGGGAGTGCACTAGAGTAGGGAGAGGGCTGGGAACATCTTGTGGAGAGCCCTGTGCAGGAATCTGTCCATTCAGTCTCCTTGGCTAGATTACAACAACTCAATTGCAACAACTGAATGAGAAGAGAGGAATAGAAGGCAGCATGACTTCATGGAAGAACACGAAACACCCTTAAGGCAAGGGAAGAAAAACCGTTTAAAATCAGAACAGGAGGATTTTGAAATAAAAACCAAACTTCTCCTGATAAAGGCAAGAAAGGAAGCAGTGAGCTTGTTGCAGTAAGTGCTGCAAACGATCACTTAGTGCCTAAAATATACCCATAAGGCCCTTTTAATGGTAGGAAAGGCAGTAGCTCAAGAGGTGTTAAATTTGAGACGGTAGAGCTGTGCAGGGCACTCTGGTGAGCAGTTTCCTTTGAAGCACTCTGATGACTTGGGAAAAGCTGGGATTAAATGACAGAAGGGGACAGAAAGTTCAGCTGCTGGGACACGAGGCTGAGAAATGTGACTGCATTTCTTCTTTCTGTTGGTTGGCATTTCTTGAATACCTTTTAATTTCTTGTTTAGTGCATTGTTCAGTGTCTATCCAGATGACCTTGAGTGTTATATGAGTTGCTTCTTTCCATATTTTCTAATGCTTGCGGTGCTGTAGCCCCACAATGAAGAGAAATGAGATGAAACTGCATAGTCATGAGTACTCTTATTTCCTGAGGGCATTCTGTTTTCCAAAATAATCTTAATTATACCAATTTACCTCCTTTTTAACTGCCTTTTTTTCATGGATCCTTTTCTCCTCATACTTGTTGAAATGCCTAACATGGTTGTGAATAGATAGGAATGGAGATGAAGAGCAAGTGGAGGAGTGATGGTGAAACATGCATGTGAGCAGTCGGGATTTTCCAAACTTCAGTTTCTGTGGGATTGTTTTGCTGACTAGTGTCTCCAGGGCAGGGCCATGCTCTGGATTCCTGCTCCCTTTCTATGACTGGCCAGAACTGGCTGGCAGCAAAGTTTGGTCCCATGGAATATCTGCAGGAATTTGGCATCTGCCTTAGAGCGAATGAGCAGGTCAAGACTAGCCAGGTTTGGGGCAGAAAAGAAATGTTATCTGTGCTGTCTGTTGGTGAAGGAACCTGTGTGGGTTTTGGTCTTCTGTTACTTCCAAAAATTTTTAACAAAGGGATCTTCTAGGAGAGAGAAAGGTAAAAATAGTGGGTAACCCATCTTAAATGACTCTTTAGAAAATTTTAACAGGGAAAGCTGGGAGGAGTTTTTGTAACATCCTTGTTCTGTTTTATTCTTGCTTTCTCAGGTCTGTTTTGCTGGTCAAACCAGATATTGAAAACTCCAAGTGACTCTCCACTCAAAAAAGGCCCAGATGTTCCACTTGGACTAAGAACTACAAATCTGCCTTTCTCTGGCTGCTTGCTTGACTCCCCTCATTAATGTCCTGATCTTTCTCAAGATGGTTGTGTGGCTCTGGAGCCACAGCTGCCTCTTAAGTACAACTTCTCACACACTGACTATGTCACACAACCACCAGTGGGGGTCTGCAGGGCTCTGGGGGCTTCTCTGTGACTTCAGATCTCTGGAAGTCAGCCAGGAGGGGGCTAAGCCTGCTATTCACAGCGTGTTCAACCTGGTGCCAACACACATGAAAGCAGTGAGACCCCAGTGGAGCTGCTATCCTTGCCTCTCTGAGATATTCGCAGCCTTGTAAAATGTGTCTTGTGAGTATTGGGTGTACAAGACTTTCAGTATGCAAAGGAGGGTTGGCCACTGCTGCTCCAGCTGTTCCTAAAGTGCTCCGTGTCAGTGGTAACCCTTTGTATAATATCAGAAACAGCAGCCACAGATGGAAAATCACCAAAGTGCAAGTCGTGCTGAAATGCCCAGTGCCTGACATCAGATTCCTCAGAAAGGATCCTGAGGAATCTGGGAACTGTGGCACATGATGGATTATTTCTGGTTTGGCCTGTCTCCTCTATGCAGCTTATTTCTGTCACTCTCTGCTCCTCTTGACAGCTGGAAGGTTGTGGAAATGCAACTTGTCTCTCGCTGCCTTTACTATTCCAGCTCTGCTAACAGGCTGGCGTAAGTCTGAGTGTGACACATACGAATGGGGATCATATGTCCTGAGGTAACAAAGTCCTGGAGTACAGTCTGCTCTGTTCTTTCCAGCAAGGATGCAAAAAATAATCGTGCCTGTTTGCTGGAAGCAAAAGACATGATTAAACTCCAGCCCTTCTGTCCCTTCGCAGTTTGTAAGCAATTAGGCACCAAAAAAACCAGTTTACACGGGTTATAAGAGAAAAAGCAGAAATCAAGTACATTGCTATCTTCTGATCTGTGCCAATAAAACCTCCAAGCTGCTCCCAGGCCTTTCTAGCTCATCGGGGGGCATGTTCTGAGCTCTCCCACCCTGGTTCTGTCCGTGACCTTGTTGCAGTCAGAAGTTAGCAGTCTGCGTGGGCAGCGCTGGGCATGGCTTGCAAATTGTGGAGCATGATGTCCCTTGCCTGCCAAGCCCTCTGCAAGGCTCTGAGCATGGTGCAAGCATGGGGTGAGACACAGGGAAAGATGTTCTGTGTAAGCACAAGCTTAGGGCCCAGCCTGTCAAAGGCTAAACACTCCCAGCTCCTCAGTGCTACCACTGGGGTGGCAAGATATTTGGCACCTGGAGCACAGAGTGGCTTTCTCAGATAAAACAAGAAAGGTTTTTTTTTCCAGGCTTGAGTGATCCTTCTTCAATGTGGGAGGCTTAGGCTTAGGCAGCTTCTTTTGTTCAAGCCTGTTTCCAAAAGACTCAAAGAGCAATACCACAACTCTGTGAAATTCTTGATAGTTCAGCTTTCACCCTCTAAGAATGTCTAACAGTAGGAAATAATCTGTCCAAATCTTACCCTGAAGCACAGATTCAAAAAAAATTAGAGAACAAGCAATGATGCTGCATGATCCCACATCTGTAGTGGGTCTTAACCCAGAGCTGAACTCAAGTTTGCAGTGGCATCTTCACTCCAGATCCAAGTTTTCTTTTAGAGCCATATGTTTATATAACCTGAGTATGGTGGTGGATGGACTCACAAAAGGTTGCCAAGTAACTATTTTGTGTAGTTAATGCTGGTGTCTATATTAAACTGTCAGTCCCTTTTAATATCATTGAATTTTCATTTCACTCTACCTAGAAATTTATCCCACAGCCTAGGGCTCAGTGAAGGGGTCAATGTATCTTTGAGCTCATTCTCTACAGGACGATGCTCTTCTAGCAGACATCACAGGAAAATAATGGCACTTGTGGGAAGGGTGATCTCACCCCAAGGTTTGTTTGAATCCCTTTCACACAGGTAGAAAGAGGAGTGCTCATTGCAGAGACCAGTCTTTTCTGGGCACTGGGGCAAAATTTTTTCTGTCAGCAAATACACTCTCATAGCACATGACACCTTCTAGGTATGCAAAGGGGGCAAGATGAGCCAGAAGCTCCTGCAAGAGTTCCAAAAAAAGAATGACACTCCTGCACTGCTTGTTCGTGGCCTCCCTGGAGTCGCACAGGGGAAATTTAGTGCCATTCCCCTGCCATCTTGCTTCCCATGAGCACCTGGCAAAGAATGTCTGATGCAAAAAATAAACCATGGCAAATGCTGTCTGTTTCCATTACTGTATGGGGAATGGCTGGATTATGTAAAGCGTGAAACCACTGCAGGGATCAAATATAAATATTGCCCTATTGTGGAATGTACTGGTGGCATAGCTGATATTTTTGTGGCTGATGAAAAATCAAAGCTCATTATCACTCCTGAGGTTTGCCCTCTCTCTGTGTGTTGGTGTGTGAGTCTGCTATTTCTGTGTATTAAAGACTCTGGGTCAAATCCTGATAATTCTGAGTCTATTTTTACTTTGTCACTACTCCTGCAAAACTTTCATTGACACTAATTGGAAAGCTGCCTAAGAAAGGGTGCTGAGGGAATTGAGAGCTGGCTGTAACTTGGTTTGATTTTGGTTTCTGAAAATCCCTTTCTTGAGATTTACTTTATGCAACATATACTTCTTAATGCAAATTTAAAGTTGGTGCAAATTTACACTGCACCACTGGAGTTAAACATTGATTTATTTCAGCTGGGATCTCTTTTGCTCTGCATTTAGGATAGAGGTGTCCTGTGTGTCTGTGGATCTGCAGTTCGTAGGACTTTCCTCATGGAAGGGATGAGGGAGGGTCTGTGTTTCAAGTCACCCACAAGGCAGTGGAGCAGTGCTGACTTTCACTGGCTGTACTTCTGACATGCAGAGTATTTATCTTTTTTGGGTTTTCTTTTCCCCCTTCATCACTGAAGGCATTTGGAGTTTGATGGGAATGCATTCAAATAAGTCCCCTTCAATCTCAAAACTTTTTCTGCTTTTTTCCTTCCAACCTGCTGTTTCCAAGCTTGTTCTCTCGGAACTGCTGCCACTATCTCACACACAGGTGGCAGTTTGTCATTTGGCATGGAAGACCCCATGAGAAAGACACCTGAGAAAGAACTGGCTTGTGGAGTAAAAGGCATAGCCAGCAGAAGAAACATGAAGTGCATATCCAGCAGATGAAACAATCCTCTTTTTGGCAGATGGGAACTCTGAATGAGGAGCAGTCAGAAAGATGTGGGTTTTTTTATCATTAACCTGGTTTTTGATTTTGGACTCGCTCAAATTGTGTACATGCTTCTCAAGAAGAACTTGGTTTGAGGAAAAACAGACAAATCTATTCTGGACAGATGGTGCTGAAAAAAGGGTGGCAGAGAGGTGGTAGGAAAGCAAAGGGAGGAGTGGGTGTGAAAGGAGGATGGAGAGAGGGAGTATGGCTGATACAGGCTCAGGCAAGTCTGTGAGGACTTTCCTGATGTGAGCCACCCCCTGAAGGGAGCCAGGGAGCTCCATGGTCTGTGAAAATCATGTCAACGAGAAGAAACTTGTGTGAGTGCACAGGGGCTTTCTTCTCCCTTCAGTGGCACTAATGAGAGTCCTCCCGTTGCAGACTTACTGGACACAGTCATGGGCTTTGTTCTTGTCTTTCTCTCCACATCCTGAGCTTCCCTTTTTTGGTGCTACCACTCAAACTAGTTCCCAAACTCCCCTGGAGTCTGGGAACTTGGGAACAACCCATCCAATTCCTTTCTTACCACCCTATGATCCAGCCTGTGTTTCAATGAATTGGGTTATTTCCTAACTATCCCTACAGAGTGTGGATGACACTATGCTTTGGGCCACAGTGGTGGTCATGGGAAATACTCTGATTAATGTTATATTTTGCTATTCGGGAACCAGTGGTGGAAGAGCTGCCAAGAGCTTATTGCTGTCCCTGCGGAGGAGAGATTCCCAAATTGCACAGTGACATTTAGTGCTACCCACAGCCCTCTTTGTTGGTGTCAGGCCATTGAATCTCTGCAGAAAAGGGGTAAATCCAGCCTGTGCTCCCACATCTACAGAAAGGTGCCATCCTGCCAGAACAACCTTTGGGAAGAGGTGGTGAATAGATCAGGAAATAAACAGATTGGTTAGTCTCAGTGGCACAAGAAGCTCTTTGGAGTCAGCAGAAGGAGGATCTCTCTTCTGAGAGATGCTTTTACTCTGGTAATATCCATAGAACAAGAAATTTCTTCTTGTCAATCAACTTTACCATCAGACTTCAGGTTTATTACTGTTCAATGTGACATGTTGTCCCAGCTATTGGCCCAGACTGCTGATTCAGCTGCAAGAAGGTAAATTAGGCTCCAGATGCAGCCCTGAACTTCGGAGAACACCATGCTGCTTTTCCTGGTATATCTGTAGAAACAATAAAATGCAGAGATCCCTTTTTCATGAGGTTGCTGAGTGGCTCTTTGGAAAACAGAAAGGACTGTGTAATTTGGATAATTTTGCATGTGAAGGCTCTCATGTTTCTCATCTTTGTTCTTTACTATACTTAATACGTAATTACAGTCAGCTATTAGCCATTAGCAGTTAAATCCCTGTTACTGATGAAGATGGAATTGAGTTGCCATTTCCAAGTGTCTTGTTTCATGCTTCTTAGTGTCTGAGCCTCCAGAGAAACATCTTTGAAATATCTCTATAGATCAGGCAAAGCATGACTTTCCTAGAGCTGGGCTGGAGTTATGTTGCAACCTAAACAGTAAGTATTCAGGATTTTAATTATTTCACAACATTTGAAAATGTTTTGGAGCCCTCCAGGAGGTTTCCAGGATTAAATGAGCTCCCCAGGCAGGTGATTTTCCTGGTGTGGAGATGGTCAGCATGACTTTCTGCGTTTAGAAACATCCGTGTAGGACTCCATCTTCAAATCTAGATTTTCATGCCCATGAGAAAATATAAGGGAAGACATCTTTTCAATGTGGAGCAGTGACTGGATTAATCACTCCCAAGGAATGACTTCGCTTTCTTAAATCACCCTGTTAAAAGGGCTTCCAGATACAAGGCTAGGGAGAATTTTGCTGATTGGTGCTAGAGGGAAAAACTCAGTATGTATCCATGATAAACTTCCACATTCAGGTATAAGGAGCCCCCCAGAGCCTCAGCATCCAGTGAAGCTGAGCACCTGTGAGCTCCTGTTCCTTGGGATTTATCAAAAGAACTTATGACTGAACCCACAGAGAGTTAATTATGGTACATTTGACAAGACCTATTGTCGTGGTTTGACACTGGCCCAACAGCAGTCACCCATGAAACTTGCTCACCCTCCCCTGCCACAGCTGGGTAGAGGAGGGAAAATGAAAAAAATAGTTAACAAAGGGTTCTGAATTGATCTGAATTGAGATAAGGAGCAGAAGAAAATACTTCAAGGTCGAAACGGGCTCAATTTAAGGTTGCAAAGTGAAATTTATTACTAACAGAATCAGAGGAGGGTAATGGAAAGTAAAGTCCTTAAAACACCTTCTCCCCCCAGTCCCTCCCTCCTTCCCACCAACAATGTAGGGAGACAGGGCACAGGGATTTTTGGGTCAGTTCATCATTGAGATTTTCTTCCACTGCTCCAGGGGAGGAGTTCTTCCCCTGTGAGACTATGGGGTCCCTCCCACTGGTGACAGTTCTCCATGAACTTCCCCAGCATGGGTCCACTCTTGCGAGCAGCAGGTCTACCTGCTGCAACGTGCATTCCCCCCATGGGTAGACAGTCCTCCCAAAACTGCTGTGACTTGGGTTTCTCTTTCCACGAGGTGCAGTCCTCCAAGGATAGGCTGCTCCAGCCTGGAATCAGGGTCCCCTCTCTCCACCAGGGTCACAGCCTTCCCCAGGCATCCACCTGCTCTGGCATGGGCACCTTCCCCAGGGGCTGTGGGTGGATCTCTGCATCCCCCGTGGATTCCCATGGGATGTGCATGGACCTCTGCATCCCTTGTGGATCTCTGCATCCTCCGTGGATCCCCGTGGGCTGTGGGTGGATCTCTGGATCCCTGTGGATCCCCAGGGGCTGCAGGGGCACAGCTGCTTCACCACAGCCTGCCCAGGAATCTCAGCTCCAGTGCCTGGATCACCTCCTCCCTCTCCTTCTGCACTGACCTTGGTGTCTCCAAGTGTGTTGTTTCCCTCACACATTCTCACCTCCTCCTCTTCTCTAGCTGGAATTAACACTGCACATGACACTGTTTTGGTTTTCTTCTTAAATTTGTTATCACAGAGGCATTACCAGCCTCTCTAATTGGGTCAGTTTTGCCCAGCAGCCTGTCCATCTTCAGAGCCATCAGGGACTGGCTCTGCCAGACATGGTGGAAGCTTCCAGAAGCTTCCCATAGAAGCCACCTCTGTGGCCCCCCTGCTACCAAAACCCAGGCCGTGCAAAACCAACACACCCAAACACCTGAGGCGCAGGCCTCAGTGGGCACAGCAGACTTCCTCCGGGTCTGTCAGACAGACAGAACCACCCCACAGTGCTGCAAGGTCTCAGCTCTTCAGGAAGGTGCATTAACTACAAACTGACACTGGAGCTCCATAAATCCACCTCATCCAGTACTGGAAAAAATCACCAGTTGCCTTTGGGTAATGCGGTGTACTAGAAATCAGGCCTGTTACAGCCCCTTCACTATTTCATGGTGTTCCCGCTATAATTTTCTGTTCCTTCCATTCTCCAAGACATGATGGACCCCTTGCTTTGTTATGAAAAGAGCTAGTGCCACAATGATGACAGGACTAAATGAAATTATTCATGTATTAATAGATGTTGGGGCCAGAAGGGACCATTATGAACAAATCCTCTGACCTCCATGACACAGGCCAAACAATCATAACCAAAAATTCCTGCAGCAAGTCCTCTATTTATATGGGAGCTATGAAGGTACATTTTAGAAGAAGGATCATAATTTAAAGTCCTGGAAAATCTTCCTGATTGTAGCAATTGTCGTGAAGCCATGACATCCATCTGTCCCCAGCCAAAGTGCTGACGGGGCAGCCACAACATGATCATTTAAAGCTGTACCCTTCCAGGAGGAGAATTTCAAAGCAAAACCAACAGAGTTTCAGGAAGGAGATTGCTATGGATTGACTATAGCTCAAGAAATCAATGAAACTGCCTATGGAAAGGAAGGAAATGAGATTGATTAAGCCAGATTTTGCTGAGATTCAGGAGATTATTTCAAGTTATCTAAACTGGACACTGATACAAGTAAAAGAACCTGTTGGTCTTGAGCTGAAGACAGTGCAAGGAACACTGTGAGAGTTTTTTCCAGCCCACAGTGTGTACGTGATCCACAGGAGTGCACTGAAGAGTAAACACATAGCACAGCTCTCTGCACAGAGAAAAATCCTAAGGGTGTTGTGCCCTGGAGTGAGATTGATCCTTTTTTAAACAGATATGTGCATGTTTAACAGCAAAGAAAAGACTGGACAACAAAAACTTTAGAGCCTGACCCTGCTATGGAATATGTTCCTGCAAAATACTGGGTGACCTCCAGTGACTGATGAGTGTGAAAGCCAAAGCTCTTGAGCACATAGCAAGATCAGCTCCTTCATAAAAGTGGTGTGATGTGGGTTGAGCAAATTTCCCCTTCCTGAGCCAAGAAGGAAAGGAAGCATCTTCTCCAGGCATCTCTTGCACTCTGAGACACTTATTCTGTACTTCTTTGTGCATCTACTGTGATTGTCTGGACAAGACGTTTCCATCTTAAAAAACCTGAGCCTCTGTTCCCAGTCTGGTTGCTTTGCAAAGTGCTCCTTCCTCTCAGGCTGCTTAGCAGAGTGGCTTTTTTTGATCACACATTTACTGGGATTGTGCCAGCCCTTTAAAGAGTTCACATTCAATTACTCCTCTGTGCCACTCTCTGGTCACCAAGGAAATGCCTCCAACAATCAAGGAGGCAGTGCAGCTGATGAGGATGTTTCCAGCCAAACCCTCAGCAGGAGGGTAAAAAGACACACAGGAACAGGTCCCAAAGCCACGTGCAAAGTAAAAAGTGATCACTTTAGGAGTATCCATTCACACCTCTGCTCCAGCTTGCCTCTAGAGCATAACAACACCCTTCAAAAAAATTTATTGCTGCTACTATGGTTTGGGGAATCTAGAATTAGGGGAAGCTCTAGAGAAAAATAAATGTAAATATACCTATCAATCCCACAGGATATTTTCATATGTAGCTTGCAAAGATGTTGTATGAATAATCGATGGCATGGTTCATATTGTGCCATTGATTAGCTAAGCACTGACTGAACCAGCCACCCCACCCTTTGAGGATGAAGTGTTGAATATTTTTGTTGTCATTATCATAATTCTGGCTTTCAGTTCCATGGACAAGGGCCAGAACTGAAACTCCAGCTCCAGCCACCCCAAACATGGGTGGTGTTAGGAAGATGACCTGCAACTGAGTTCCAAGTTTAGCAAATTTTTATCATGGCAGAAAACCCCAGCTGTGACTAACTTGGGGTCAGTCTCTGGCCTCACTTGAATCAGTGGGGTTTTTGCCAGTGGCTAGATTTGGAGGCGGGAGTGCTGGCTTGTGAATTTCAAGCAAGGATTGTATTTACAACTTGATCGTACCTTAAACTGGATATGCCAGTGTTCCTCAGTTTGTACCCTCTCCCAAGGACTTAGGTAGAAGCCACCTTATTAAAAGTGTTCTTTTAAGTATCTTGTTCTCAGCTGTTGGGGAAAATGTTATGATCTTGTGCCCCATCTTGCATCCCTGTGGGATAGACAACTTCATTATTGGATGTTCTCATTGCAAATGGTTTAGCAGATTAGCCCATCATTTTTGGAAGCATGTAATGAATTTAATGCTCTGAAGGATATTTATCCCTTTAGCCATTAATGTCTCTCTGACAGCAGGCTTTCACTCGTTGGGAAATGAATGGGGTGATGGTGGAAATCCTTAATGGGGATGTGTTATGAGGACCTCTGCCAGAACCAGTGCTGTCTATGGCTGGTTGTAGTCAATCTAATCTGGCAACGTTGTCCTGCCTAGGGACAGGTCACATTTCTCTGTCTGAAGAAGTGCCTTGGATTAAGGTGACGATTTTATTCTTTGTGTCAATACACAGAGGTTGGAGGTGGAAAGAAAAAAGAACTGCTTGCAACCACCTCTGCTCCTTTTGCACTTGCACTGTGGCCAAACTTGAGTGACTGTCAGCTGCACGCGGTGCCAAAACACACTGAGTGGCTGTGCTTGGGAGTGTAGGGAGCCAGAGCCAGCCCTGCACCAGCTGTGGAGCAGCTGCTGCCCTGGGGTGTGCTGTGTGCCTGCTGTGTGACAATGCTGGCTGTGACCACGGCACAGGGCTCTGACATCCAGCCTGCTCTCTGCAACACCGAACCCCGTTAGTCCGTCCCTTAACAACTTTGCTCTCCATTTCCAAAGGCTTTAATCTCCTGATAAGTTTTGAGCCTGAGGATTAATTTCTTTGGGCATAGGTAAAGGAGACGTAACACCCTGAAAAATGAACATGTTACAGGAGTATCCATACTACTTGTGGAGAAGATGGACGAGAGGATGTCAGTAGACAGAGGCAGACAGTGAACTTTCTGCTGCCTGGGACAGGGCAGGATATTGGGCAGATACTGGCAAGCTCTGTGACAAGGAAGAGTAAGTGATCTATATTTTACTCTAGGAAACTCTACCAAGCCATATCAGTATATCTCATCATGGACTTTTTCCTTGCTCTAAAAGGGTCACATTGTCAACATCAGGAAAGGAATGCTAAACACTCATATTTCAGTGTCTTCTTGCACAGAATCCATTGCCATGTGCAAGTGAGCTGAGTGCCATCAGCAGGGAGCTGAGGCACTTAGTGTGAACTTTGAGGATTGAGGCTGTAATATGGGAAAATGCTGGGCAGGTTTCCTTGAGAGGCTCTCACAGTGTTCCAGTGAATGCAAACCTCCCTGCATAGCTGCAGGGCTGAGATAAGCAGTTCTGCCAAAAGAGTAGTTAGCCAGATGAGAAGAAATGCACCTCAGCCCGCAGGCATGAACCCTGAAGCCACTTGGATCTTGTGTTCACTGCAGTCTGAAAAAAAGCCTTCCTCCTTGTCCTTGTTTAACCAAAACCAGCACATCCATGTACAAGCAGAGAGGTGGGCAGTGTTACTAGGCTTTGTTTAGTGCTGAAGATTTCTTCCAAGACTCATGTTGTCTGTTTACTTTAAAATTCAGCGTTTAAGGCAGATTTCTTCTGTAGCCAGCAGAGAACAATGAGCACTTTTACTGGGTCCCATCTGAAGAGACGTGTTTAAGATGGATTTGATGATTTGCTCCCTGGCTCTCTAGCCTTCCTAATGTTTAATGGGTATGATCCAGCCTGTTTCAATTTTGACATGCAGTCAGGGGCTTTAGGCATTACTCATCTGGGTTAACAGTGCTCACAGCTTACATTTTCCTCCTTATCTATGAAAAGTAAAGATTTATGTAGCTCAGCTGACGTGCAGTAGCTCAGTAAACCAGAGCAACTCAACTGAATGTCTGAGAAGGAAACACATTTAACTGCAATTTATAAATACCAAAGGATGTACCTCTAGTTGCTTATATTTCATTACTTTCAGAAAGTGGGTAGTCGATGTTTATCATCTAATTAACAAACTGTGAATTGGGAAGGCAATACTAAAAGCCTTCTCATCTATCCTCTGCTGCAGCTACCTGTGTGTAGATATTTATGCCTGTAAAGATCTCAATTATTGGAGGCATGCTGGCCTAATGCTTCATTATCTCTGTAGTCTGAAACCTCCTCCTAAGCTGAAGCCCAATTTACCATGTCTTTCTGTGTGCTTGTTGGCATTTCAACAGAAGTAATTAAACTAATGTATTAATAAACAACAAAATAAAGCAAAAAAAATCTCAAAGGATGTTTAAGTGGCCAAGGGAGGAGAAGGGAGGTTGCAGTACATCCGCAGATGTAACTAGATTCTGACAGTGAGAAGATAGTGACTGTCTATAGTATTGAAGAGATGTTTTAGGAAGTGCTCTGTTTATGGAAGTTTGGAACATTTACCTTTTTTTAAGTCACTTTGCTTGGAAAAACTGTAAGTGACTTTGAGGGCTCTTCCAGTTCAAGTTAATGAAGTATATTGGATTATATAGCAATTTGAAAAGGAAGGAGAGCTTCAGCATGATCCTTTTTGCACCTGTACACAAGACTCTCTCTGGTACTTGTGCCATGGTATTTGTTCAGTTAGAGTGATAGTCCCCTGGTGTTATAGATGGGAAGGAAGTTGTTTTAAAGCTCATTCCCAGGCGGAGTTTTCTGGAAGGGTGCAAATTCTTCAAAAGCTCATTAAATGATTACCTTCATCCCGGAGTGCACACTGCAAAACATTTGCCCCTGGTCTTAATGTCACTGTACATTCAGTCTTATTATCATTACAGGGCGGGTCATGGGATGTAATGTACTACTGACAGTGCTGCCACAGGCTCCACACACCCCACAAACATGGAAAGCTCAGGGCTCATGTACTTATTATGGCTCCCATTACTCCAAACCACTTTGCTGCCAGGTCAGAGCTTCCAGGCAGGGCAAGGCAGTGTCCATTCACCAGTGTCTGTCTCTTGAGGCACAAGAGAACATTAAACACATGGTGCTCAGCAGATTGGTTCTCCTTAGCAGCTTGGCTCTCCACACAGAGAAACCTGTTTGTCTGTCATTTCAAGGACTCTGTTTTTTTTGCTTAGCACACAGATACATAAATAGATCTCGTCTTAAGATATCAAAGCTGGTTTGGGTCCTATTTGTGGCAAAAGCTAACTGCTAATGGAATGAAAATCCATAAATGTTGTCGGCAGCTTTCATCACCCAAATGTTTAAGAAAGCTTTACCACAGACTGTGCTCAGTTGTTAACTGCAATTATCCTGGTAGCATCCATGAGAAGACTGAGACACAGGAGACTAAAATGCTGCTCAAAGTAGCAGCACATTCAAATGTAAGTTTTGCTTTGCCTCCTCCAAAGCTGCTTTTTCGACAGCTGGGCTGTGCTGTGTGCCCAGCACTGCCAATATCCTTCAGAAGCATATCAAAGCTTTTGGTAAACAGATTGAAGAGCTACTTAGCATATATCATGTGCTATGGCTGCTCATTGTTTCTGAACCAGAAGGGCTCTGCATTTACTATAAACCTCTCACTGCTGATACAGGCAAGCGGTGGTTCTCCCTATGGCCAGGGGTGTGTAGAGGATTGAGTAATATTGTAGGTACAGGTTCTTGAAAAGCCAGGGCATGTGATGGCTACTCTCAGCATGCTGGTATGAGACTTGGGGACAGCACGTGGACTGTACACCCATGGGTTGCAGGCCCCTCTCTGACCTGAATGCACTTCTTGCATTTGGGAACTGAGAATTTCCCTACACCAAATGAGTGGTGGCATGCAGCAAGAACATGCAGCCTTTTCCCTTTGTCTAGGCTGCAAATGAAAGGAAAAAACCAAGATTTTCTAGAATTCTGTTTGTCTCTGGTGTTGTCATGTTACATATGTACACACTTGCATGTAATCAGAATTCTAAGCTATTTTCACAGAGTATCTGGGTTTGCCATATCAGGGTGAGATCTCTTTGCATGGTGGGGTATATGAACATTTCAGATTAGAGTCTGAGTCCGGAAAGATGTTCCTCATTATTAGGGAGATGAGACTGAAGAACAAGAGGTTAGAAAATAATGAAAAAAGTGATACCATCTAGAGGTTACAGAGCTTTTTTCTACTTGGAGTCTCCTACAGATATGTCCATAGCTTTGTGTGAGTTAATTAGAGCTTCTTGTGTCTCAGTTTCCTTAATGCATCACAAGAGAAATGCAGGTTAAGTTGGAAAGGGAGATCTATGTGCATGTTTTAGCCAAGTATCCCCAAAGTCTCTCACAAATAGAAAGTCAGTTTCAAAACAAGCTCAGCTGGACAGGGTAGAAGGAAACGCACAGGAATAGTGTCGCCTGCTCCTGGAATGTACCCATGTCTGGGACTGAATGTTACAGCAGTGCTTTTTTCACAGCCTGGCACAGCAGCTCACGGCAGGGTAGAGGGATCATGCACTGCATACCTTTGAAGAAGAAATGATGATGCAAATTTGAAGGATGTAATCTACCCAGGCTGGAACTCAGAGATTCTCTGCGTAAGGAACTTTTTCCTTCAGTTTGCATTCATGTTTGACAGCCTTTCTCTCACAGTGTCTTTTGCCTTTGTGCTATGGTGGCAGGAGACTGATTGCAGAGACCTGTGAGGTGTTGGCAGGGCAGCTCCAGAAGCATCTGTGAGGGCACTGTCTGCCTGCACCCAGCTGCATTCTGCACATGGGCACTGCAGCTACTGCATCGCCTCGCTGCATGGAGCTACTGAGAAATGCATGCTCAAATTTACTTTGAAGTGGCCATCCCCCCAGAAGATCTTAGGCAGTGTTTCTAAACTTGCTGTTTAGGTGGGAACATGCCCTTGAATTTGGCCTCAAAAGGCAGAAGTGATCTTACTACAGGGCCATAGGACAGCGGCTCAGGTAGTACCGATAGCTGCAGCACAAAGCATCAAGTGTATTCAAGCACTAATTCTCTTTTTTAAACATAAAATAAGAATTCAGCAAAACCTTTAAAATTACTGTCTTCCTTTCCACTTGACTATACAATTCTAAGTCTGGATCTTCTGGCAGGTTGAGAATAAACTATCCCCTCTCTAAGCAGTAAACAATTCTGCTATGGGACTCCACTCTGTGGAGGATTGGACCTGGAAATATGATAAGTATAGTAGCTAATGCTCAAATAGAATCAAACAAGTCCCCAAACCTAATACCAGGGTTAATCTGCTGGCAACACTTTCTATTAAATATAGAAACCACTTTTCCAGCTCACAAGCCAGTTATAAATAAATACCTTTTCCCTTTTTTTTTTTTTCAGGAGAGCTTGGCACAGTCCCAGTGAGCCTCTCTTGTGGAGCTGAGTAACAGGCAGCTGCAAACCTACTAAATACATGACCAGGCTGACACACTGCAGCCCAGCTGCAGAGCAGGGATACAGGTTGTCTCCCTCTGCCTGGGGGTGACATGCTCTGAACAGGGCTGCAGTGCCTAAGGATGAGCAACATCCCTTTCTCCTGCCTGTGGAGAACACATGGATGGGGAAAAGAAACTGGGTGCTTTGTTTGGTGTGTGGGAGAAAAAGGAGAAAAGTCAAGACTGAAATAGAAATGAAAGTGCTCAAAAAGTTGTTGCTGTTGGTTTTGAGGGGAGTTTTTTAGATTAGGACCTGCACAAAGAAACAATACCATGAGCAAGAATTTGCAGGTGTGCAGGCCTACAGCCGGGGAAGCACCATGTGAGCTCATAGTCACTGATGGGGAGACAAAACCCTCCGTATTTGCACTTTGAAGGAGACTGAGTATGGTTCCATAATCTGCCTTTTTGGGCCTAATAACAGCAGCATCAGGACATTTATGTAACATTTATCAACTTTTCAGAACAGTACTTAACAAATAAATCTTCTTGAGGAAGCTCGTAAATTGCTCAAGGATCCTTGGAGGAAATATGACTCTGTTATTTTCGTGCTGCTAAAATGCCTTCCCTGCTACCCAACCCACAAGCAGAGTCTGCTCTTAGAAGGTGATCTGTGACATTTGTGTGTGTCTGTTCCATGGCAGTGGCAGGACACTGCTCCTCCAGGTGACCGAGGGCTGGCTGAGTAAAGTGCACAGTCTGAGGGTGTTGTCAGAGGAGTCTTCCCTGACCTTGGTGCCTCCCATGGTTTCCAAAAGGTCTAAATGCTGTCTTATGAGAGTTTTGTATTGAGATGTCTGAGGATTAAATTACATTTGCATAATAACTATGTGCAGTTTACATATTTGTTTGGCAATTCTTGAGACAAGGTACACAAAATGCACCTGCCTTATCAGACAATTCCTTTGAAAAGGTCTCGTGAAAGCCTATGGCTATAACTATGCTTTTTAAAAGCCTATTTTTGTAAATGAATGTGTCCAGGCTCAGACTTCATAGTCCTCTTTACGTCCTGAGTTTTCTGTTAAGACTGCCAAGCTTGAGGCCATTTCTTACGGTGATCTTTGGGACACTTTCGGTGAATATTTTGTTTTGCTAAACAATATTGTTTAGACTTCTCAGATCCTTTCTCAAGAAAGCTTCAGCTTTTCTGGAAAGAGTTTAGAGAGGAAAGTTTGTTGCTATTTGCAGCAGCAAATGGCTAAGAAATCAAAGGGAACAAATCATAATACAGATCAGCAAAAGGTAAGAATGAAACCGTTTCCTGAGGAAATATCCTGACAAACCAGAACAACATTTCAAAATGATCATTTTTAAGTCACTTAATAAAATCAATTTCAGTACAGCTGTGCCCTAAGGAATAAGTGTCTATATCTAATTCCTCTTAAGCAAGAGGCATTTATCTGCAGGGAACGGTTGCTTTGTTCATCTTCCTTGGGGGCAGTGACACAGCTTTGAATATATTTGATAGTATCCAAGGTTATGCAAAACGGAGTGGTTTTGAAAGATGGTTTATTTTAAGAGCTACAAAAACATGAGTAGAAGGATCAGTGACTTACTTTAAGGTATCAGTTCCAGGCAGAACCAAATGGAAGAAATTATGTTCTTGTCTCCTACATTTGGAGCTGCTACATCCCAGCAGACAGATTTCCTACTGCCACCTCCATCATACTCAAGCACCTAAAATAACTATTACAAGGCTGTGTCCTATACCAGGGCACTGCAAGTGTAAGTATTCTTGAATGGTGCTGCAAGGTATCTTGAAGTGATCACTGCAAACTGGGAAACTGAGAAATACTGAGTACAGCTTTTACCTCATACTCTGGTGTGAACTACAGGGAGCTAATTGTAGTGCTTAGCATAAATACAGGCATCTTGTTTCTTAGCAAAGGTGCAGTTATGCTAAATTAAACATGCCGAGTTGAATAAGAATAATTAGTCATCATGATATCTTCGTGAGTTTTCAGTGGTCAGGAAGATGACTCCCTTTTTAATACTAAAAATAGCTTTAACTGAATAGAGCACTCTTGATGTTGCCATGAGTAAACTGGAGAGATGAAGCAGACTGAGTAATACCTATGGGTAACAAGAAAAAAACTCTGCCTATGGCAAGGGGCTTGGAAATAAATGATCTTAATGATTCCTTCCAACGCACACCATTCTGTGATTCTGTGAAAACACTGATTTTGGGTTTTTTTTTCTCTCCCTCTTAGTCAGTAGCCTGAGCTGTCGGTAGTGATGAGAAATGTACCCTGCAGGGGCAGCAAAGTACAGGTATGTTCCAGGAGAATGGAAAAAAAGGCTGTGCTGTGTGTCACTGCTTGTGACAGTGTTATTAGTCAAAATAATGGAAGAGCTCAGAGGTGACTCATGAATGAAAATACCTGGGTAATTAACACCAGTGAACATTTATTTAGGAAAAACGGACCCCTTCAAATTAATCTGGTTTGGCTGATGGGTTACAGGCAGAGATTTACTGATGGGCTGAAGTGACACTGTAGCATACTGACAGTCTCCTATTGCACAGGCAAAAAACCTACATGTTAGTTATGAAAATCCGTGGGGCAGTCTTTAAAGGTCTAGCAGGGCTAAAATGGTCACTGGTTTAACAAACAAAGTCTGCTGCAGGTGCAGATAGTTTGGTTCTCTGGATTCAGCACTACTGGCCAATACTGGGCCCTGTTGTTTTGCACATTATGTGGAAACTTAGTTAAGTGGGGAAGTTCTTGGGAGACCCACACGAGTAAGTGGAGGGTAATCTGCCTGTCCTAATGTGAGGGACTTAAGGAGAATGACAAGAAGGGAAAGGGCAGCTTGGAAATGGGCTTTTACAGCCATAAAAATGTAACTGCATTCAGGAGCTGACAGCCAAAAATGGGTGAAATAGCCTCATAAAGACGTTCTAACAGAATTTCTAACAGAAATGCTCCGGTTCAACCAGGAGCTAATCTAAATAGATGTTGTGTGCTTTGAGTCACACAAGACAATGGTCCTCTCTCGCCTTGCAGGATATCAACCATAGATGGGCTGAAACCACAGAGTTCCAGTCTGAGATCTCAGCCTTGTAGTCAGATTGGTGAGGTTTGGGTTAAATAAAATACAAAATGAATACATTATAATCTGTTTGTTCCTCCCATTTTGCTTCAGGGCACTAACTGTGGGAAAATCACAAAGTGCTTGAATTCTTCCCAAGCTTGGGCAGTAGCCCACATCTCGGAGGCAAAATGGCACATGAAACATTTCCTGTTTCCGAGCACTTCCTGTGGGGCTACCAGGTGCCTCTTTCCTGCAATCTTGTAAGCTGTACTGCTAATTCATCATGGGTAGCATTTCAGAGCTTGGTGAGGAAGGACAGATTCCCTAATGCATTTCTGTGTTTTCCTTTCTGTATTGCTCATGGTACTTGAGAGAACCCAGTGATGTAAACACACCCAGATGTGTGAAACATGCCCTTGGCCTCATCTGCCATCCTGCTCTGGGAGTGCTGTGAAGCATTTCCATCCTGGGTTACCAGTTTCCGTGGGAAGGGGGCTGTTTGGAGAATAACACTCACGTATGCAGCGGGCCTGGGTGCGTGTCCTTGGAATGAGGCAGCTGGATCCCATCCCTGGCTCACACCAGCATTTTCTGTTGCGTGGTGGCACTGGCACCATGAAATGTCAGGTCTCAAAATGGAAATGGCTGGCATTGTTTAGGACTGATTCCAGCAAATGCCTTTTGGATAGAAGCACTCTTTTGCTGCCCCTTCTCTGTGACCTCGTGAGGAGAAGTATCTAAAATAGGTCATTGTTATGCATGGAGAGAACCCTGTTCCCTAAGCTCCCTTGGTTTCCAAGTAAATGAACTTTGGAGGTAAGTTAGCAAAAGAGGCTGATTCATTAGCAGCAAGGGAAATCTGTGTGTTGGAGGGGAGCCCAGCTGCCCAGAGGGATTTGCGTAGTGACATGCTTCTCAAATCTTTATAGAACAGGCTGAGTGATACACACACGGGCTTGAACTGTATCACAATCACATGCTTGCTAGGCTCCGTTCTTATCTCATGGGTTTCTCTGGAGAGTATCAGTTGC
Organism: Cyanoderma ruficeps; assembly: GCA_008694505.1. Taxonomy (NCBI): domain Eukaryota; kingdom Metazoa; phylum Chordata; class Aves; order Passeriformes; family Timaliidae; genus Cyanoderma; species Cyanoderma ruficeps. Next base: position 2,650,654 of record VZDJ01000056.1, on the reverse strand, counting down.
TCCAGTCCTTCACAGGGCTTTAAATTTGTAAGGGAAGAAGTCACAGTGAGGTGTCCTCTAATGTGAGAAAATTCTGTATCTGTTTTCTTTTCCAAATTAGGTCACCTTGTAAGGCAGTTCTGGATGGAGTTGGTCCCCACAGTTATAGAGGCTGTAAATAACATAGGTATTACAACACGTTTGACAGGATTTCATTGCGCCATCACTACTCTATCCTAACATCATATCTCAAATTAATAACAAATTAATTTTATCTGCTGAAAGACCCCAACTGTCACCCTCCTGTCCGGAATGAGATAATTTTGGGCAGTTACTCGCTTAGAGGAGGAATGGGGCCAGCACATTTTTCTGGCATCATTACCGAGGGCAGGCTTGTGCACAGGCATGAGTGCTCCCCTTTGTCCCATCATGTGGAGTTCAGAGAGGAGAATTCAGTCTCTTTGGAGCATCTTCCGCCTCTTTGTTGGCGTGTCAAGCACTGGTGCCAATTAGTGCCAGTGATGAGAAGGGCACTCATCCACAAGATCAGAAGCAGAAATGCACAAACTGCTCTCACAGTGGACGCTCAGCAGCTGTCGGATTATAAAGATCTCTGGCCCCTCCTGACCTGGGCCAGATTTGAACCATTGACCTAGAAGCGAAAAGCTTGAAATCCCTGCTGGAGCCACAGGATAAATAGGACTTGCAGAGCCTCATTCACATTCAGTTGCTGCCATCTAACGGCACATGGAGAGTGGAAAGGCCTCAAGCAATAGAAAGCAACACAAATACCACCCTTGGGACTCTAGGAGGTGGCAGAATCTGCACAGAGAGTTCTCAACAGTGCTGGGGAAGTGTGGGGATTTAGGCTGGTTTTATTCCCCTAAAGAATAGTTTGACAAAGGACTGAAAAGTGCTGTGCTGCAACTCAACACAGAAGTGTCCCACTACAAACACCCGGTCTTCACAACACTTCTGCTCTTCTCTGCGGGATTGTTTCCATACAGAAAGCCTCAGGAAAAGTTTGTGATTGTAGCCTGGCTAAACAACTGCCCCAAGGGCAATGGCAACTGAGTGGTGAGTGCCTATAACAAGGGGAGGTGATGAGAAAAAGAAGGTAGGAGATGCCATTTTTAATTTTTCTTAACACCACTGGTGCACACAAAACATCTGGACTTCCCAGAATTTTGCATCAGGAAGAGGAGGTAGATTTTACAACAAAATTACACAACTATCTAGAAATTATTTGGGCTGGCCTAGCAGACAATAAAGCTCACTTTCCTTCAAATATTACATAAAGGAACACAAAAGAGAAGAGATCTCTTTTCTCCCCCTTTACCAGCTCCAGGAAGTTCCTGCTGTTTGCTGCCTCTAAACCCTCAGATTTATAATTTAAAAAGTATTGATAATGTATCAGTTTGGCACTGCCTATTTCTGTCTATGCACATATCTTCAAATAATTCTTTTAAGCCATGCTAGCTAACACTGTCTCACAGAGGAGAAGGGCTGGAGACTGCATATTCCCTTATGCATCCCTGAGCTGCAGTGGGTGGGTATCCAGAGGCCTGTCCCATGATGGGAGTGCAGCCTGATGAGCCATGCAGCAGGCTCCAGCAGCCTTAACACAGCCCCAGTGGTGTCATGTGAGCTTGCATGGCCCAGCAGTCCAACTAAGTCTGTGACCAGGGCTAACTGAAGTAATAAATCAAGATTTATATTTGAGAAATGTCTCCAGTGCTCGCTAGTCACCCAAGAAATGCCATTTTATAGGAGAAAACTGGGAAGAAAAAAAAAATCAAATCTTCAGACAGAATACTGAAGAAAGCTGTAAAATTCCACTCTTCTTGGCTGAGAGAATAATTGCTGGAAAGAAAGTCCAGTTGTGAAGCAACATGGAGGTGACAAAGGGGTTGACTCAATCTTATTATTTTATAAGACTCAATCTTATTATTTTCTCCCTGCTGAAAGAAACAGTCTTCAAAAGCACTGTGGGGAGACACAGAAATGAGTGTATTGAGTCCTCACCTTGCAACTGCTGGTGCTACCCGCACATCTGTGAGAGAGCAGAGGAAAGCAGCACATGTGATTTATAACTTAGGGGGCAGATAAAACATTTTAGCATGAGGTTGCTCAGCTTTGTGCCATCAGGCACTTCCCAGGCTGCAAGGAGCAGCTGAGCTATCCTATCTAAAGGGTCTCTGGAGTTCTGTTTGCAATCAAGGTCCAGCCACTGTTCCCTTACGTCAAAGCCAGGATCTATCCAAACAATGTTGCTGCACTTCCGAGAAAGAGCAGCTTTGTGCCGCTGCTGAAAGGCAGCCTACTCAAATATACACCCACTGGGGATGCTCCAGGGACTGCAGCCTGGTACATCAGGTCATGGCACATGAGCCAGACAGGTCTTCTGCACCCAGAGTGAGCCCTGGCAGGGAGCTGGGAGCTCTTGTTGTGGCTGCTGCTCAGACCCAGGTGTGAGATCCCTTGTAGAACAGTTACATTCCTGAGCTGGAAGAATTACCAAAATGCCCTTGTCAATCAAGTTCCCCGGGAGACTTTGTCCTTGCTCTGTAGATATTTTTCTTTGAAGCTCAGCGGTAAAATGATAGGAGAATACACTTAACAGGTCTAAAACTGTCTTGGCAACGTTGTTACTTTTTAAAACCGCGTTCCTTCCCCTCTTATTTCTCACACCAAGACGCTGTCTTCTGACCACTCTCAGGGAAGCATCAGTTGCAAAGTAAAGATGTAAAATTACACCAAGTGAGCTGAAATTTAAAGCCTTGCCCTTATAGAGTGACGTTCAACAGTCACCGTGCACGCTCGACACACAGCAGCTGCAGGGTTTCGTTACTGCCACTTACAAAAACCTTCAACTCCTTTTGGTGTGCCCTGTTTTGAGCCAGAGGCACCATTTTATCTCTAAGAGCCCTCTAGCATAGCATGACATCTGAGAGACTTCAGCAGGATATAAGTTTTCTCTGGTACTGAGGTATGATTTAATATCCTCAATTGTTCTGGAAATCTGAGCTGCATGATTCAGGAGACTTGCATGAATATGGTTATTCCAGTGCTTAATAAGATTTATGTGCTTAAATGTGATGGATGCTGTAATCACATTTCTAACACGCTGATTCAGAACGGGAGGGGGAGAAAAACCAAGTCAACAGGACTTTTGCTCTGCCGGTGGTGGAGGCAGGCTTTTGCACAGGAAGCCTGCAACACGAGCTCTCGCAAATGCCAAAACGAGGAGGAAAAAAAAAACCCCGCCAACCAACCCAACAAAAAATACCCCGACGAACCCAAACAGAGGAAACGTCTTTCCGCAGCTCTTAATTGCAGTCTCCTGTTTACGCTGCCCACGCTGGAAGCTGTCACCCTTTCCCTACCATCCTCTACGGGCTCTGGGAGCGGCGGGGGGAGAGCGGGCGGCGCTCCGGGCCCCGGGTGCCGCCGTCCCGGGGGCTGTCCCCCGAGCGAGAGCCGTCCGTGCCGGGAGCGCCCCCGCTGTAGCCGGGGGGCACCGGGAGGGGACCGAGGCTGCTGCCGGCGTGGCGGGGCGTGCGACAGCCGCGGTGCGGGCACGGCGCCGGGGCAGGACCGGCGACTGCCACTCACAGCGCCGCCTCCGCCTCCTCGGGCGGGGGCCGGGCTCGAACCCGCGGCCGCCGCGCAGGGCGGGTGCCGAGCCGCCCCCGCCGCGCCCAGATGTGGCGGGAGCCTCCCGCACTCGCATCGCCCCGGCCGCGCCCCCGGGCCCGCGGGGACAGCCCCGGCACGGGCAGCGCACGGAGCCGGTAAGCGCCGCGCGGGGACGGGGCCGCGGTTCCTCCTCCCGCAGAGCGGGACTTTGTCCTCCTCCCTCCCCTGCCAGCCGTGATTGGGGCCTCCCGGCCCCCAGATTTCCTCCGCTCCCCAGATGCTGGGGCAAGAGGGCTGGTCACACCTGGGGTAGCGCAGGACCTCGGGGTGTTAGGGGTCCATCCTGAAAATGAGAGCATCAGAGAACATCTGGTAGAGGTTAATCCAGATGAGCCCTGGCAGGAGGTGATGGGTGAAAGACGTGGGGCACTGCCTGGGCCAGCAGTGGGACAGGCAGTATGAGTGACAGTTCCATCAAGAAATCAGATCTGATGGCAGCAAATGGGCTGCTGGTTAGAATCTTGTGTGTTTATTTTTGCTTGTAAGATGCTGCAGGGTCATGGCAACTTCCTTGTAGATAGATGAGTCATGTAGTGCATGCATGTCAACTAAGGCACAAAAGGAAGGAAAAGTATCCAGATTAGCATGATGATCAAAGAATTGTCTTGCTGTTGAGGAGCGGTGGCCAGCTGTGCTAGGTAGTAATCATAGTACACACCTGGATGCTAGGTTAGTCCTTTGCTGGACTGTGGGATGCTAGGATATAAGGAAGTGAACTGCTCCCATTTCTTGGCTAGGGGTCATGTCCTGAAAAGGGTTGGATTCTGCTGGGCTCATAAGTTCTTGTGATTCCCAGTGTGAGAGCTGGTGGGTCAAGAGTTCAGGCCATGTCCAGCACCTTCTGCCTTCTTCTAGGCTTTCTCAGGGGAACAGCCAGGACGCACAGCAAGCCCTGCAGCGTGAGCACAGGCCTAGGAAGAGATGCAGCTACAGCAAGGGAGATTGGTTTGACACTATACAAAATTGAAGGTAAACTAAGTACTAGTGTTTGGGCCAACAGAGTATCTTGGGTTTGGGGAGTAAGTAGTAGTTTGCCTTCAGGTTAAATGCACACAATGCCGAAGAATTTCCTGTCTCTCACCTACCTGATACTTCTTTTTGTTATCTCATTGTTTCTGACTTTGTTTTTCAGAAAAACTGTGATTCAAGAAAGCCACCATGAAAGGTGAGGAAGTTCGGCAGAGGAGAAAAGAGGGCAGGTCTAGGAATGGAGAGCGATCCAGGCACAAAGGAAAGAGCAAGGGTAAACACAGAGAGAGCCGACTTGGCAGCCAGGAAGCAGAGGATGTCTCTCTGCATGCACAGCAGAAGCTGTTGGCTGAGGAGAAAGCGGCCATGGCAAAGTCACAGGAAGAGTCAGCAATCTCAATTTGTCTGCAAGTGCTCCTGCCATACCTCCTAGCTGGGCTTGGCATGGTCTTGGCAGGCATGGTTTTGGATTATGTTCAGGTAAGGGAAAGAAACTCATCTGACATATTTAATATGGGATAACTGGGGGACTTTTCTTCACAGGCAGAGGATTTGCTCTGGGAATGGCATAGTAAGGGAGGATTTGCGGCAGTTTCCTACGCCAGCTTGTCCCTTAAAGTCAGCTATTATGTACTGTGCAGCTCTCAAGAGACATGTGGTGGTTCTGGCACCTTTCCTCCTCTGGATAAAAAAGAGAACACAGTACTAAAGAATACGTGAAGGATGATTAGGAATGTGCAGTCCTGTGCAGAGATCTCCCTTTGGTCCTGGGAAGAGGGTGGGTGAGGGCAGCCTTATGGCTGGGGTGGCACAGTGCCTTCCTGCAGCAGAGTCCCTGGGGACATCACTCACAGATGTAGCTGTGGACAGTCCTGCTGCTTCCTTGCACAAGGTGTCAGCCAGCCCAGAACTGCTGACACTTCATACAACAGCTCAGCCCTGCCTGTGCACCACATCCTTTTCTAAGGCGTCACAGCAGATGACTTGAATCCTTTAAGTCCCATTTCTGACTCTGAGGTGGTCAGGATGAGACCTTTCCTTCTATGGTACAGCAATACAGACCTTTAAGGCAATGATCAGCACCTAATATTAGACAGTTTAAAGCTGGAGTTAATTTCCAGATTATAAATTGCCATGCCCTTGCACTCTGGGTTACTCTAACAGTGTGCCTCTCTGTTAACCTTGTTATTTGACTAACTAGCTGTGAGGTCAAACTACCCTGACCTATCTGCTACAATGACACAGAAACTACTGCGCTGACATTGACAACTTTCAAAAATGTGGAGCTGTGTTCCTTTGTCATTAACCCAGCGCTGATCTCCCTGAGCTAGAAGAGCTATAAAGGCTTAGGAGTGACCCAGTATCCTTAACTGACCTTAGCATGTACTGAATACACAGCAGAATGTCTAGTCAGATCACAGAACACCAGGTAAATCCAGAACCCAGTGTCAAACTACTTTTTGTCTCCTTAGACATTATTCCCAAGAGTCTTGAACACTGAGCAGTCACTTCAGTTTTTATTTTTTAGACCTTTTTAGAGCTGCCTATTCCTATGGATCTCTGACATTAAATGTATGTTTCTTCCCACTGTGAGCTATTAAAGTGTGAAATGGATTGCAGATGGGTTTATGATGTTGGAGGAGGATTTTTCCTTCAATGTTTCTTCCCTGGGATTTTTTTTTCCTGTGAGCAGCTCAGCCACTAATATGAACAGAATGTGAGGCAAACCTCATTCTCCTCTGAAACTGCAAAAGTCTGTCTTCTGTTTTTGCAAATAAAGAGCTCACTAAAAACATCATATTAGTGCTTAAAGTGTAGGAAATCAACCCATGCAACTGATGCAACGTCTCAAGGAAACGTGGCTTTTGGCAATTAACACAGTGGCTGTTTGTGCATGACCAAGGACTGCCTGAGCACATCTCATCAAGGACTTGCTGCTGCCCTTCCTTCCTGACCCAGTCCTGGCCTTTGCCTGGCTGCTGCTGTTGTTTCTGTGGGACAGCAGTGGATCCCTGAGAGTCCCTGGGCCGCAGGCACTTTCCGTCTGCCCGCTTTCCATCTCTCCACAAAAGCTCTCTTCTTTGCCCTTTCCTAAAGTGGGGAGGAGAAGAGCAAGGTTAGAAGCAAAAATACACTGCTTGGTGTAGCAGAGAGCTCACGGAGTTAGGAGTGGCAGTGCTTGAGCAACTGGGACATGCAGCCCCTGAAGAGCATCGTTCTCCCGTGAGCCCAAGGTGTTGAATAGTGCTGCCTGCTGCTAACACTGCCACGTTGGGAGAGCATTCACAAGCACTTCTGTCTCTCCTTTGCAGGGATGACAAGGTAGGTATGAAGCTGTGCTCTCAGACACTTGCCATCTTTCTGTTCCGTTTTTTGTACAGTGCCAGTGGATGGAGGATCTAGATCAGGGTCAGGACTCACCAAGGAGGCTGTCTCTGCTTTGGCTCCTCCAGGACTGTGCTACTTGTTGACTTCTTGGCAACATGAGGACAGGGTATATCTGTGTGCACAGAAAGGCAGCAGTGCACCTCCCCAGATTTTGCCATCTTGAATGGTACAGCCATGAGCTGTTGGGGTTTTTTTTAGTTTTTTCACTAGCTAGTTACAATCTTTTTCCCTCTGTTGAGCAATGCTCTCTTTCTTCTCAAACTTAATGTATTTTTCTGGACAAATAAGGTATATTTCTTTGCCAGGAAAATGTGATGCATCTCTCTGCCAACAAATATGGTGTGGCTCTTTATCAGAGGCTCCTTAAATCCATAATAAAATTACCCAGTATACACACATGGGTCACCTGAACCAATTACCTCTCTGCATACTGATTTATCAGTTGAGGGCTTTTTATGGTGCTTGCTTAGAAGGAGAGACATGGAGCGTGATCAACTCATAAACCCTGTCAGGCTGACGCTTTAGAACAGGATGTGTTGCTGCCGTGTTTTTTAATGTCATTTGAGTCATTTAGGCTCATCGATTGTTCCTTTACATTAATGTTTCTGCCTGTCATCAATCCAGTTGGCTGACACAACAGCATATGGGAATAGGTAGGCACATTTTTAGAACTTGAAAACCTATGTTTTTGTCCAAAAATCTTGTCCAGAAATTGTCTTTTATTTCCTTGAAGCCTCTGTGAATGACTAACCAGTACTGGGCCTTCATACTGCCATTTCTCTCTTCCCAGCTAGTATAAAGAGGTTGGGTCATGTGTGGTTATTGCAGGATTTTTATTAACCTGACTCTTCCAGATATTGTGGGACTTTTTTTCCAGTTAGATTAGCTGAAATGTACTCTCCTGTTAGCTTTCAGCTAACTGGACCATTGTTAGGTGGTGGAGACACAGTACACACCAAGGCAGCTGGGAGTGGAGAAGGTTTTAGGGGCTGTACCAAAATAACAGCCTGGAAAGCAGCGAAGGACAGAGCCTCCATAGCTTGCATTTGTTTTCCACTCTGCCTTGCTTCCAGGGAGATCTGCCCTGTCACCTCTGTTTGTGTGAATTCAGACCAAATAAACACTGTCTAAATGACCGAGAGCTTCCTCAGTTCCCAATTTAGCTGCAAGCATGTCATGTTCTCTCCAACTCCCCCGCAATGCTGGGGACCCTGTCACAAGGACAGAGTCCACAAGCCATTAGCCTTTTTCTCTGCAGAGAATGTGAGTGAAGGCCTTGATCCATCCTAAATGGTGGTTTTTCAAGCTTTTTGACACTCTGATTCAATTAGTTTGCCCAAATTAATTATTAGAAAGGAACCCAAGCATAATACCATGACTTTTCCCTACACGCTTGAATTTGAGCTGAAGCCTTTACAGAGCAGGACACAAATATTTTGGCCGTATGTAACCATGGTGCAGCTCTGATTTTTGACCTTGTATAAGCTGCTTTAGCATGAAGCCTTTGGGGTGAGACCCCCTCTCTCAAAGGCAGCACCTTCCCGGGAGCACGCAGGAGCAGCGTGTTTCACTTTAGAACAGGAGGGGTGACCAGCTCACAGCGTGCCCTTTCTCTCCCTTGCCTGTCGTGCAGAGAGATTATGGAGCTACCTTAAATAAGCTCGGGCTAGGACTCTTATCTTGGCCTTTGCAAACTAGCAGAAAGTTGAAGTGATGACAGCAGATAAGGGTGTTCGCTTTTGAAGCTCATTGGCTGGTTCTCTGAACTTTTTTTTCCCCCTGAGAGCCAGTCATTCAGAGGTACAGCTGGCATAGCCCGATTGCTGTGTCCCGTGGAGACCATGGAGCAGACACGAGGGGCCGGGGTCTAGCAGGGCAGATCTTGTGTCACCAGCCGGCTCAGTTGTGTCACCTGCCCGGGGATGAGACCTGCGTAATACTGTCAGCTGAGAGGAACGTGGGCTCCTGCTTTCCTTGACCTTTCTTCACCTTGGAGAAGTGCAGAATGGATCGTGGTTGGTAACTCCCCACCTCCTCGGCCTCGGGACAGTGAGGAAAGTTCAGCAGTGCTTGTGGTGGGAGCGAGGGAGCTGGGCTGGTTTGCAGCAGGCTTACACATTAAACCGTCGTATCAAACGCGCGCCGCACTCTGACAAGAAGTGTAACCCGAGGAGAAAGGACACCAGTGTGTTTGAGCACGCTGAGGGATTCTTGTATGACCTGTCACTCTTTCAGTGCTGTAGCCTGAGCAGGTCTTACTGGTTTTTACTGAAGTGGTGGGAGCTGAATGGGGTGTGGGCTAGTTTCTATTCGTCCACAGGCATCTCTACAATCTTCTCTTCTCTTTTTTAATTCCCCCCTGGATATAAATCAGAGAAATTGTGCCCATCGAGTTTGCTGCCACCTGGGCTCAACCCAGCTGAACCAGTTTTGGAGGATACCCTTGCTGCAATCGTCTGGACGTGCTCCTAGGAGGAGAAGAAACTAAAGGAATTTGGCATCGTTGCTGTAGTTTGAGGAAAAACATTCCTTCTGACTTTGGAGAGAGCTACAAGGAGGATCTGTGTGATGTCTTGATCTCCCTCCATTTTCCTGCTGAGCATGGGGTAGCAGTGTGTGACCATGGTGGTCACCCAGTTACAGCTGGAACTGTGCTTCCACGGCAAGAAGCTGAGAGGTTTCACCTGCAAGTTGACCAGGTCAGCCAGTGGATTTCTCCCAGAGACTTCATTCTCCATTGCCTCCCAGATTTTTGTGCCGTTCCTTCTGGCTGGCTTGGGAATGGTAGCTGCTGGCCTCTTGATGGATGTTGTTCAAGTAGGTACCTGTGATTAGGCAACTTGTAGTGAGAGGGTGGGCTGAGGCTCTGACCTTGAGTATTTGTGCTTGTTTGTTTTTAATGACTGTGGTCCTAGCAGCCGGTCAGCAGTATGGCTATAGGCTTTTTTTGTGCTGGAGGGACACTATCCATCTCCTTTAGATCAGTAGCTGGGTTCCATGTAATGTGGGATACTGGTTTTCAGATGGCTGCCTAACACTGCACTGGGTGCGTTAGTCTGGGTGCTCCCCTTTCTTTATCGAGCTGGACACTTTGGTAAAGACTCCTGTGAAGCAGCTGGATCAGGCTGCAGCATATTCCCCTGTTGCGTGATATAATTCCTTTACTTCAAAAACTGCTGATAAGGAGATCTAGGTCAGGGTTGTTATTAACTACCTGTTTTACTTAAGAGGCAAGTTCTTTGCAAACTAATGTAATCTTTGGTCTAGAAAGCATTTAGATACTGTGATGAGAGGCATGCCACCGTTAAATGATTAGCATTTCCTACAAACTGAGTCCTTCTTGGGCAGTTTCTGAGGTGGATATAAATTTAGAGTAACTTCCACTGACTGCCAGGGAGTGCTGCTGCATTTACACCATTGTGCCCACAACCAGGATCTATCCCATCCGTCTTTCCTTTGTACCAGTGGCACAAATAGGAATGCAAAGTTTGATCCAGTTTGGGCATCTCATGCCAGCGGATTTACAAACCAAAAGGCTGGCAGAGTGTCCCAAGGATATATCCTGCACTCTGAGCTCACTGGAGTACATTGGATTCTCTGGCATTAATACCACAGGAGGAGCTAAATATGGATACTTGAATGTTTGGAAAGACAATACCTTGCTTGTTTTTTTCTTGCACTGGAAGAAACAAAGAAGGCAGAGAAGTTGAACTAAAGGGAACACAAGGAATATCAAAGAAGGGTTAACTGGAGTGGCACAGGCTGTTGCTGTGCTGCGTTTGTCATCTCCACCTTGTGCTGTGCTTAGGCACAGACCTGTCTTGCAGCATTACAGAAGTTCTCAAACTACCCAGGATGTTAACGGTTAGCATTTGTCTCAAAAGAAGGAGAAAGATAGCACATACCCACTCTGTACCTTGGAGTGAATAGGTCTTTGTTTAGAAGATACGAATTCACTTGCTAGGAACTGAGATGTGATCAAAAACGTAACTCTGTTCAAACTGATGGGAAACACGAGCCATGTATGCATACGTTGCACCTGTCCTTTAAATAACAACGTGCAATCCAGTTTGTGTATTTGCTCACTTGACTCCTAGAAATGGGGTCAGGTGTAAACCACAAGCACAGGAAGTGTACATTTTGGTGAACTGTGTTGAAATAGAAACCATCAGTCCATGGGTTCCGCTCCCAGAGGAGGGACTCCAGTTCTTAGCTATGCATTGAGAGTCACAACTGGCACAGGAGAGATATTAGTGACGTGAGCTGCCATGGTATCAACAACCCCAGAGCTAAAACCAGTAGCTGGGAAAATGCAGAGATCTTAGCCTTTAAAGCTTTGGGATATTATTTTTTTGTCTTCGAGCTGTTTATTTTCAACTTCCTGCAAGTGTGAGAGCTAGAAACTCACAGTCCTGTTGAACTAAAATCTGACACAAAGTTTGTTTGCTTGAGGCCAGGTACCATAAGACTCATATTGCCAGTCGTGAGGGCTCACATACTGAAACTACAGGTTTTTCAAGTCCAGGAGAGTGGTTTGCCCATTTTCTAGTGGTTCTTCTGGCTAAGGAATGTTTTGCCCTGTTTGTAGTGACTGCAAAACATTCTTAGGAAACTCTGTGTCTGCTTTGGACAGGGAGATATATGGCCAAGCTTTAGGATGGTATCTAGAACATAGATAATACTGAGTTTAATCCTACTGCCCTTCTTTTATTACGTACAAAATATCTTGAAATAACTTGGTTCTCTGTTGTGAGTCCAGCTGATACTGTCTTTTTCAGGGCTCATATTGCTGTAAAGAGAAAAAAATGTAAATTGCTCATTTGTATCCTATCAAACTTCTTAGGATTTTAGCAGTTTCTGATCTGCACTGGGATGAAACCAAGAACTGTACATATTACTGTTTAAAAGAAAAAAAATCAACAGAAGAGGTTTATCTAGCCCAGTTGACTCTGAGGCTCAGACCTGGGTCTCCCATGCTGTAGGAAAAGGATGCCCAAAGAAGTGGAGGTTTGCCATTTTCTCTTCCTGTGTGTTTAGGTGATGCAGTCTCTGCAGGGCTGAGAGCATGCCACAGATTTTCTTCCTTCTGGACACTTCTGCCTCTGCTCCAGTGATCCTTGGCCTCCTGGTCCATCTGGATTTTGGGCTGGCTGGCATTGCTGAAGACCTTACAGAGCACTGCCAGTGTTTGGCCCACTTTTTTACAGTGAAGTGAAGAATCCTATTGAGGCTGGATGATCAGATTTCAAACCAGAGAATTCAGGAGGAAAGCTTCCCTTTCATTTTCCCTTTCCACACCACTGGAGTGGGACAGAGTCCAAATAAAAGTCACAGATATAAGATATCTCTGTCCATTGTTGACAAAAGCCCATGAGATGATTAGCTTTGAAAAGGATTTTGAATTGGCTCGCATTTTGTACTCCAGGATATTCTGATCTTTCTGTTGACTTGTTCAGAGCAATGGAAAACCTCTGAGGCTTCTGAGCTGCTGCCATAGGAGATGGATGTCCTGGGGAGGTGACAGGATGTGGTTGGGTCTGTGAGGACAGTGTGAAGAGCTCCAGCAGGGCTGCATTGAGGCTGGGGGGGCTGGCTCAGTGCATCCATGATAACCTCTCTTCCTCTGAGAGACCCCACAAGCAGATCCAGCTGCTATGGGTAGGACATGGGATTAACCAGGCTTCTTCAGAGCTGAATTTTAGGGCTGAAACTCCATTACTAAAATGTGAAGTGGAAAAGAGTCTCCTTCTGGCTCTGTGTCACCCTGTGTGGGTTTGCAATGCTGCATGGAATGTTTTTGTTCTTTCTTGGCCAGTTTTCGTCTCAAAAGGCAGAGACATTTCCTAGGCTTTGTCCAGGTGTCTTCATTCAGGTTGTTCCTTGCCTTCATGGCTCCAAACTCTCCCACTCAGCCACTCCTCCAGCTGTCAGTCCTGCAAGCTGATGGCACAGGCATCATCTGTTTATTTTGTATTTCTGCAGTCACTAACACAATGGAGTCCTGGCTGGTGTGGTATAAATCATTATGAATCTGTCCTTAGGCTCTCCGTGAGTCACTAATGAGACTCAAATAGAGGCAATTAAGTCAGCTTTTTTTATTAGTACAGTTGTGTGATTATTAATTGTTCAGAGCTTTCAGGTATAATTATATGTAAGGCAGAGTCCCAAAAAATCATGCCTCATATGCTGAAACTTCTGTTCTGATGGCTTGAGACCTGCAAAATCTATTATGTCACAAAGATTGGAGCTTACCTAGATATACCAAAGTCATATTTCCCAAAGGTGGCATTAACAGAAAATACAAACAGTTGAGTTTTTCTGTTGCTTTTGATTTATGTCTTTTTATGTGCAAAATATGCAAGGTCTTAAGTATGAATTTCTGCATGCCTCAGTGCTTTAAATGATCGGGGGTTTTTACATTGTGACTTAGAAGTCTGTTTTTTCCCCTCTTTCTTTTGAAGGTGTCAGAGATGTGTTTGGATCTTTATTCTTAATTAATGAGAGAGGAGATAGGGGGATGTGAATCTTTAAAAGACGTGTATACCCCTAGGTTTTCTCAGGTATTTAAGTTCCGTGTTAACAAATTTAAACAAAACTGTAGTATGTCAAATGAGGGGACAATTTTTGTGTTGTTGGTTGTTTATTCAACAGTAATGTACCTTGAACATTTTGAAACATGCCTGTATCCAGGTCACCACTGGCAGGAAGAGTGCCTTTTTTATATTGATAATAACATTTTGCCTGTTATCTGCACTTCTGTTGCCTTGCACCACACGCTCAGGACTGGCTCAGCCCCAATTTCATTCATCCTGACTGAGAAGGAAGCTGTGAGGTCTTCCCAGCAGACAGACACCACCACCTTCCCACAGCTTCCTGCAGCTTCCCATGGCACAGCCAGAGAAAAACACCGAGCTGTTACACCCTGTGTATATTTCCTAACAGGCTGGCAGCTGAATGTGTCACCATTTGTTGTGTCTGCCCAACCGCCTGGATGTTCAGGTTTATAGAATCCCAGTGGATGTGAAAAAGGTGGGTAGGGGTGTGCTGTTAGTTTTGTCCTCTAGTGCCAGAATTCAGGGCCACCGTGGGTACTGGCCAGTGACAAGTTGGGAACAATGAACAAATTGATCCTTCACGCGATGTGCAGCTAAACTATGGAAATTTTTGCCACAGGATGGCACATGGGTTGGAGGGGGGAGTTTGGATGAGGACCTGAAAGAGAAAGCCTTTCAACACTGGTAAGTGTGCAGAAAGCCCCCACCAGCTCAGTACCCTGTGGCAGATAGTCATAGCCTGGAAAATACACAGGAGAATTATCGCATTTACTTGTTGTTTTTGTAGATTCTTGTTTTATACACCCAAATTGGATTATTGGCAGAGCTAAGGATGGGTTAGATGGACTTTGATCTGATTCATTGCAGACACCCTTTTTTCCTTGTATTCCACTCTTAGATGTTGGGCTCGTTACTTTTTCTTCGTGCTCAGTGGCCCCATTCTGTGATTTCATCTTGATTTAAACCTCCCTGGCTACAGCAGGACTTTGCCAATACCCTTGAATGCACAGAGGAGGAATGAATTCTATTCCAAGGCACTGTATGGTACAAAAATTGGAGAAGACATGTCATTCAACAAAGTTTCTATGTTTTTAGTTTGCCTCTGGTGTTGCAGCTGATTCAACAGCTTTGCACAGTTCAGCTTCAGAGGAGTAACAACAGTCAAGATATTGACCCACCAGTTTGGCTTATGAGACATCTCAATTCAAAACCTTTTTCCAGCTGCACTGAGAATGTGCTTACTAACAGGAAGATTAGGAACTGCCTGTGGAGAACAGGTGCAAAAATCTTGTTCCCTCCCACCACCAGTCTTAGATGCTTGACTAGAAGTTTGGTAAGAAAAGACAGACAGAACTTCTTGTTGTGAGATCATTTTCCAGATCTTGGTTTTTGTTCTTATGAGTTTGGGTGGCAGTAGAGGTTCCTGTATCTAGTGTCAGTGCAAAGGATGGAGAACATGCTCTATTTCATTTCGCTTGTGAACCTTAGTTACTTTTAATGTTGCTCTTGGCTGATGCTAAAGGCATATTTTAATTTGTGGGTTTCCAAAATCTTCTGTCGCCCCCAGAAAGAAAGATCCTTCCCTGTTAGGGTAGTGCTTTGTCATGCATGAGATGAGAAAGAATACTGCGAGCTGAAAATTCCTTCCTTCACTCCCAAAATACAAAACATAAAATGCATCAGGGCAGCATCTGCCCCTATGTGCACAGGATGCCTGGAGGTGGTGAGACAAGAACCTGCTGCCCTGGGGTGCAACAGCATTGGACTGATCAGCATCACAGACTGAAGTCATTGCCTTTGTTTTCTTCCAGCACTGGGATGTGTTTCGGACAATTACAGAAGTGTTTATCCTGGTTCCTGCCTTGGTTGGCCTGAAGGGTAATCTGGAGATGACACTGGCATCCAGGCTCTCCACTGCTGTGAGTGTTAACAAGCTGGTGGGGGGTGTTGGGAAGGGGGTGATTAGCAGGAAACATCAGGAGATTCTTCATTTATGTAATCACACTGTGTGTGAGAGATGCCCTTTTCTGCTAAGTAGAAACTAGTGGGGTGTGAGCATTAAAATAATGCGTTTGCCCTCATTTTGTAACTGGAACAGAATTTCCATCTGCACTTTGAAGGTGAATTAATCCCTGGGTGGCCACTTGCTGATATTTGGGGCCCTGTGACACATGAAGGAGACAAAGCCAGGACTCCACAGCTGTCAGCTTCAGTACTGGATTGCTTTTCTGTGGGTATTGATCCTTGAGGGCTTCCCAGCAATCCTGCCTCGGGGGGAGCAGACCCAGGCTTCTTGGAACCTGCAGCAGCTTTTGCTACTCTGTATTTGATCTCCTCTATCTCCCTAAGCAATACTGTTTGCTTTGGCCTTTTTTATTATGCCTTGGGAGAAATTGTAACTTACCAGAGAAATTTAGGGAGAACAAAGGATGAAAAATGGTTTTGTTTGTTCAGGTTTTCGTTTGTGTTGGCTGTGGTGGATATGCCCACTCCACCTTTAGCTGGGTGCCCTGCAACACCTCTGCACCTCCAGTGTGAGCTTCTGATACCCCTGGGGACACTGGGCTGGTGGAAAAGTGTCAAGAAAGAAGTGCAGGAGAGATGGTGACCTTCATTTTCCTCTCTCTGACAGCCCCTTTCCACCAGGGACCAGGTGAAACTGCCTTCAGCAGCCACCTGTACCACAGAAACAGCTTTTCAGGGTATCTCTCTTGACTCCTAGGCTAACACTGGACAGATGGATGATGCCCAGAAGCAATGGAAAATGGCCACCTGCAATTTAGCCCTTATCCAGGTGAGTCACTTCAGCTGGAAGATGAAAAAGTCCCTTTTCTCTTGCTATGCTGCAGACTAGCAGCATCTGTTCCAGCAGTCCTCAATGCAGAGGTGGTGGTTTGAGGCAGGTATCCTCAACACAGCCAAGCAGAGCCAGGACTTGACCTCCAGTAAAGCTCTGTCTGGCCCCAGAGCTTGTAGTTTAGCTGTAAAACACATCTAGACATTCACTGCCTTTGTGGACAAACTGAACTAATAAAACTCCTTTTGCAGCAGGAGCTATGGCACAATCCCTGTTTCACAGCAGCCTCTGGATAAAGCCTGTCATTTACAGGCAGTGTTTGGGAATCAGCCTTGGGCAGGAGGGGAGAGATGGGAGAAATTGCCGCTTGTAGCTCCCTCTGCATGTTAAAATCCAGGAAACAGCCTAGAGTTTGCACATGGCAAGACCACAGGGCTGACAACATGTGTCTGTGTGCTTTCCCTTATCTGCCTCCACAGCTCCAACCATCCTGGGAGTGCAGTGCTGATGGGGAGCCCATTTTTGTGTTGACCAGGGCTATTCCTTTGCCAATGGACTCAGTGTTCTTTGCTGAAGTGTTATCTGCCCTTTTCAGGCCCCCAGAGTTTTTCTCCAAACTTTGTCAGGATTTCTGTTTTGATCTAGTGGAGCCTTGCAGGGATGCTGTTTAAATACTCAAATAATCAGCATCTGTGCCAGGCTTTGCCCTCCAAGCTGTGTGGCAGTGCTGCAGTCGTGTGGAGCCAGGGCTGCCTGGGAGCAGATGTGGGTGGGTGCTCACCAGCTGTCCTTTGGTCCCCAGGTCCAGGCCACTGTGGTGGGACTTCTGGCTGCTGTTGCTGCTGTGATCCTGGGAGCCATCTCCAAGGGCTCTGTGGAGCTGAGCCAGGCTGCTGTGCTGTGTGCCAGCAGCGTCACCACGGCCTTCATAGCTGCACTTTCCCTTGGTGAGTGGTTCTGGTTCCTCAGGTCAAACGTGCGGCGCTCGGGTGGGGAATGAACTGTCCCTTCCACCAGGGAGGCCCTGCTGGCGTCCCTCTGGTCTGGCAGAGGGAGGAGGGATGCAGGGAGCTGTGTCTGCTGCTTTCATCCTCTCTGCTTCTCTTCCCCCATGATCTGTTGCTTTCTGGGCCCTCAGCATCCACAGGCAGCAATCAAAATGTCCTTCACCTGACACATGAAAAATGCCCCATGCTGTGCATGGGTGTACAAACACCCTCCACTCTGTGTCTCTTGGGTGTCACATGAGCCATCTACACTGGCCCTTTCCCAGGGGAGGGTGAAATAATGTCACCCAGGGAATGGAGGGTCTGTTAGCAGACAAATCCAGACCCTGCTCAAGATGGACTTGGGTCACCCCACACCTTGAGCAGGGTTGTGGCCAGCGCTGTAGTTTGCCTGCCGTGAGCTGGGAGCCAGGCAGTCCTCTCTCTCTCCCTGGCTCTTCCTCTTCCAGGGGAACGTGATGGGACAGTAGGAGCGGGGCCTGAAGAGCTCCAGTTTGTAGGTCTGCCATACGAGGGCAGCATGACACCCTGAATAGAGGAGCTGGCACAAAGGATACCGCAAGGCTTCTAAATGAAAGGGACAAGTTAGAACAAGTGCATATCCCGAAGCTGGAGTCAGAGGGTGATTGTAGACGCCTTTGATGAAAAACGTGGGATGAGGCAGTTGTTAAAAAACAGCAGCTCAGCTTTCATTACTCTTCCCTACAATCTCCCTGCTTGGTGTGGTACAGAGAGGCTGTGCTGCTGTACTGTCTCAGGTTTGCTGCTGACATTAGTTCTTTCCCTGGACACGGTCACAGGCAGGCTGTGTGTGGGTGTGCACGACGGGAAGCTGCTGTTTTTATGGCCAGGGAGGGAAGCAACATGAACTGTGCTGTGGGGAGGGGAGCGTGGGTGTCTGGGAGGGCTGCTGTGGAAATGTCATGTTGTGTGAGGATGTTTTTTTGTATAAGGGATGTTGTTTCAGGGAAGATGCACGTGCAGCATTTATTAGGGTAGAACTGATGCTCCTGTGCATGCTCAGCTTTGGAGGGGTTGTGTAGACAGGAACAGGGAGTTTGTGAGCTGGAGGGAATCACCATTTCTCAGGCTTCCTTGTGCAGCCTGTCAGCCACAGAAGGACTTTGAAGGGATGTCTTATGTCTTGTCTCAAGGCTGCCTTTGCTACTTAACAGTGGAGCCTGGCCAGGCAGGGCTTATTCCAGGTGCTTCTTCCACAGGCCTGGGAGAGATCTGATAGCTGAGGGATTCCCACATGTTCATCAGGGTTTGGGGTTTGTGCTCCTAAACTTACTTGGGCAAGCAAAACTTCCCTTCTGCCCAGCAATGCTGAAAAGCAGCTCAATATTGCAAGTGCACCTCAGAGGACACGGGAAGAGATGTGGACCACCACCATAATCCCCTGACTCTGGAGCTGCTCACAGCATCAATATCCACCCAGTGCAAATTAAAGCAGCCCCAAAGACTCTGGGACATGGGGGCTCAGTCTGATGGCTGGGCTGAAAGGCTAAGGCAGGCTGCTGTAAGGAAGCTCATTGCCCCTTGGTGATTCAAACTTTGAGAAATTTCAGTCTAATATGGAAAATATTGTTGTGCTATGGAATCCAGAGGAGGGGATGGCACCAGGAGGCTGCTGCATGTCTTCTGTGTGCTTATCTATGAGTGTGCTTCGTGCCTGCTCCTGCTTCAAGGCAGCAAAGATTAGGCTGCTCAGGAGGGGAGCTTCTACATTTGGGCTGCCTGCTGGTATCTCCTTTGATCCCTGGAATTTGCTTGTGTGCCTCTGGGCCCTTGATGCAGTTTATAAGGACAGAGTCATGCACTTCAGATTGGTGAAAACAAGAGGACAAACTCCTGAGGGTGTCTAATCTCTGGCTGCATGGTGCTGTTGTGCTTCTTGCTTCTCTTAGACCCCCACGTTCCTCTGGGAATCAGAACAGCAGTTGTGGGGTAAAACATGGCAGAATGCTTTCTCTAATGCCTGCTCTGTGTCTTCTCTAGGTCTGGTGATGATTGGTGTGATCATTGGAGCCAGGAAAGTTGGGATCAATCCAGACAATGTCGCCACACCCATAGCAGCAAGCCTTGGAGATTTGATAACCCTTTCCCTCCTCGCAGGAATCAGCAGTACACTCTTCAAATACATAGGTACAGTGTTCAGCAGGGAATTGCAGCTTAGCAAGGGCTCCCACAAATCCTGGTGAAATTATTGCAGGCTGCCTCAGCATTTCTGGCATGTTTCAGAATGGAGGCTGTCTTGCCACTGGGGTAGAAGAATGACCAAAGAGGCTTTTTCCAGACTCTCTTTTAGTAACAAACTGGAAGGCAGAACCTAATAAACACAACTGGGATTTGTCAAAGAAATGACCAACATGTATTGTGTGGCTTTGGAACAGAAGGCTGGCATATGTGACACTGACTCTTGTTCCTCGATCTGTCACTAGCCAAGCAAAACTACTTCCTGTGCATGGGCAACAAGAGGTCCTTCTTCACAGGGCAATTTCAGGGTTTTGGCAGTAGTAAAATACTCTTGTATCCTCTCACATGGAGAGTCACGGATGAACAAGATATTCAGTTGGAGGGAAGTAATCTGCAGTGTTTTGTACCTGCAGGACTCTGAATAGGAGTTGTGGTCTGGGGTTAGCTGTGCTGCTGGTTGCCAAAGACTTGGGCACCTGATGACCCTCAGAAGCTCAAAACATTGGTGATACATGTCTGTTGCTTTTAAAGTGTTAGGCTACTTACTGTGAGCCTAAGCTAGAACAGGCTAAACGGGAAAATGAAAAGATCCAGCAAACTTAATACCATTTGAAACCCAAAATGTTGCTTCAGACTGAGCAGAAGCAGTGAAGCAGCTGTTCTCAGTTTGCATAACTCATTCCATGTGCAAGCACAAGTGAGGGAGTGAAGGAGCACACACTGCAGGGAGAGGCCTATGAATCGCTTCCATCCAGTCCTCCTTGAGCTTCAGAGGTGCTTTTTTTTAAATAGGATTTTTCCATGATGCCATCACACCTGCTGCTGTAAAACTAATCTGTCTTTCAGTTGCTATGCCTCAGATAATATCTCCCAGAGAGCACAGGGCACAACAACATGTTATAACCTCTATGGCTGTGACCAGAGAGCATTTCTGGGGTTGCCAGAGTCGTTTAAAGAGCCTCTTGAGATGGAAAAATAGTCAGCACACAGACACCAAGTCATTGGGAGCATGAAGTGAAGCAGATAGGAGGATGGCACTGCTGATGGTGCTTGAACAAATCCATTTTCCTGCCCACTGTGTAATAAGGCACAGGTCACACTCTAAAAACTTCTGGGTCCTACCAAAATGTATATGTATCCTTCAAAAATACTCATGAGTCTGTAAAGTTTGAAGTATTGTGTGCCACCTGATGCAGCACCTTCTCCTTCTGCAGAATATCCTCTTTCCAGAAAAGATTCTCGATTTTTTTTTTAATTGCCCCTGGTCCTTCTCAGTCCTGCATAAAGGAGACACAAACTGTGCCAAAGGGTTTGAGTTTGCTTATGGGCTGCCTGTGAGAGAATGTGGCAGAACTGGAATGTGGAGCCTGAAGACCATTCATCCTACCAGGAGTCGTTCTGTGAGCTCTGATAAGGTTTGATCAACTCCAGTGCTCCGTGTCTGCATTATTCAAGAAGGAATTAATTGCTCAAAACAACGTGTGGTGTGGTAAGAGACCTAGCACAGCAGCTAAGTCTGTCTTACAACCCACCTGTCCTGGATGGCTCCAGGAGGTAAAGTGCACTGACAAAACTCCCCAGAAGGAGTTGCATTTCAGTGCCCACTGAAGCCACTCCTGAAGAGTTGCACCTCTTTGTGTAAGAGCCTTTCATTCACAAAAGATGCCATCACATCAGTGCTGTCGCATCCAGGTAGCCCAAGGCCCTGGCAGTGATGTTTTTAAAAATGCACACTTGGAGCTGCTTCATCTCCCAGATTACCTGCAAAGTCGGCGTTACATCCCACTGCCTTTGGCCCCAGCTCAGAGACCAGATGGAGAGCTTTCTTGAAGAAGCATTTTTGTATCAAAAGGGTTGGCATCAGCCCCATTGCTCAAAGGTGTTTCTCATGCTTCTGAGTCATGTTTATTTTCTTTCAGTGCTGCACATCTACTTATTTTTTAATTTTTTTTGCTTCCAAAGATTGCTCCAAGGCTATGCCTCGGCTGAATGGAAAAAACACCTAATGGAAACACATGCAAGCTAGCACAAAAGAAACCCCAGATCTTAACTGGCTTATATGTGCCAGAGAACATTTGTTCCTATAGAGCAGACCAGCTGCTCAGCAATTCTGCTAGCTTGCCTCCTAAAGTACTTCTTGCCTCTTGTTTTAGGTGAAGGTGTGAGGTGTCTTCCCTAAGTGGGATACAGCTTCCACACAGGAGTTTCCTACTTGCCTTGGTGTTTGATTTGTACCCTGAAGCCAGAAATTTTGTAACTTTTTGTCTTTCTTAGTTCGAGATGGAATTGGAGAGTTGTTCATCTTCAAATATAACTTGTTTTGAATCCTGCTGATTTTCAAACAGCATCCTCTAGCAGTGAATTTCAGGGATTAATTATGGATTTTTGTGGTGGAATGAGGTGGTTTTGTGGGGACTATCATGCTTCATGTGATTTTTCTTCTAACACAACTCGGTTGGAGCAAGAGTCCTGCTGCCTTTCTTCCTATCTTTGTGCAATACGAATTTGGCAGCCAGTGAAGCTATGGGTAATTAATTCAAGATTTCTTTTCCTTGCCAGATGTGAAGTACCTTTCTCCTCTGATCTGTGCTGTCTTCATTGTCATGATCCCTCTCTGGGTTGCTATTGCCAAGCAAAGTCCTTCCCTGGCCGAAGTCCTGAAATCTGGGTGGCAGCCAGTTATTGTTGCCATGAGCATCAGCAGGTAAAGGAGGCAGTGCTCCCAGCCCAGCCCTGTATGCACACTGCTGAGAGACCCTGGGCTCACTTACACGGCCATCAGAGGTGACACTGGGAGGGACAGCAGAAGGGTATTTACCCAGAGCTTCTCAGCCATGGGTGACTCTCCAACGGGCTGAGAGACAGCAGATAAGAAGCCCCCAAAGGACTGGAAAAAGCAAATAATTCCAAGTCTCATTGCACATCCAGGCACCACCTGGGTGAAAGCCAGGAAACTGAAAGCACAGATGATGATCATCAGGAATTGTCAGGCTTCATCCTCATTCTTATCCAGCTGAGAATATACGATATAAGAGAAAATACTGGTAAATATAGAGCCAGGTAGTTCATTCCTCCTGTGCTACATCTTTCACAACCAGCTGAGATCTGGAGGAGAATTTTGAAAAACTGCTAAAGCCAGTATAGAAGTGTAACAAAACTTTGTGGGAGGATGATAAAGCTTTTCTAACTATTACCAGTTTTGCTTGGGGGTGGGCAAGGAAGTCCTCCTGAACTCATTACGCCATTAACAAAATCTGTAATGCTTTCTGTTGGTGAAAACTGAGCTGTAAAAGGAGTCCATGGTGAACAGCCCAGCCCTGGCAATGAGGAAGATGCAGTAACCCATGTCAGCGTGCTATTTTCACAGTGTAGGAGTTGCCCTGGGAAAAGATCGATCCACCCTAATTTCCTATTCTTTTCTTAACAGCATTGGTGGGCTCATCCTGGACAAAACTGTTACTGACCCAAACTTTGAAGGCATGGCAGTTTTCACACCTGTGATTAATGGTAGGTTGGGCCTGGGGGTTCTATGCCTGCTTTTATTTATACCCCCCCTTCCTCCCAAGGGTTCTGGTATCCACCGTTGCCCTTACACTGAGATCAGTGTTCAAGTCCCTGCTCCCATCACGAGTGGAAGTGAAGCTACTGGTCCCCATCACATTCCTGCTTATGTTTCCGAGTGTCTCTGGAGCAAAATAGCAGTGAGGGCAAAGCTGTGCAAAAAGGTTAACAGCATCTCTGAGAGCTATGTTGACACTTGTCATAACATCAAACCTACTGGGATGTCACAATAAATCCATTTTCCCTTGTTTCCATCCTTCCACTCAGTAATTTGTGCTGTGCAACCATCCCCTATAGAGATTGTTGATAAATACTAATATAATAAGATTATATATGTATATGTATCTAAAAGATTATATGTATGGATTGGATATAATTTGATTTTTATATATATATCTCAATATATTTTGTGTATATTTGTGTTTATATTTATATCACAGTACTTTCATACACACACCTATCAGAACAAACTGCTGGGGATCCTGGTAATCACTGAAGATTTACTAGCTTATTTTTCTGCTATTACAACATTCTTTTAGCACACGCCCATTCCAAGGGAAACCCAGGTTCCTAGGGCCTCATGGCACCCTCAAAACATGGTGTCCTGTTGTAGTGCCAGAGGGTGTCACCCAGCTGCCACCTTCCTGGATCTACATAAAGTCAACAGCCATTTAGCTGAGCAGTAACAGCCCCAGAAATGGCTCTGTGGGGACAGGTGACCCATTTGGCAGAGCTGGTGGCAGAGCTATGCAGTGCTCTGTGTCTTTGCACAGGCAGCTCTTCACTTTGCAAGTGCAAAGTGTGGCAGATCCCATCTTGAGCTACAGTGAGACAGCCTGGGTATTTTCACTTTGATTCCCATCTGGAAAATCTCACATTTAATGTTGATTTCTTCTCCAAGGAAGGGAAAACATGAGAAGCCTGTAGCATCTGGCTCACCGTTATCTTTTCTGTGGCATTTCCACCCTGAAAATACTTAGGGTGGTGGACGTTTGCTCCACAGATCATTATCCCTCTATTTTCTACTGGAAAATGTAGCTGCTTTTTCGTGTTTGCTACAATTAATCAGTCTGGAAGGAATTAATTTACTTTGATTAGCTAACATATTTGGGTTCTAATTCATTCTCATGATTCCTTCTCATTTAACAAGTGTGGTAGGTATCTTCAGACAGATACATAATCACTCTCTGTGATGTTTTGTTGTCTTTTAAACAATAATGGTTCTCTGAGTGGGTAAATCCAAGAAGTGGCCATGAGCAGCATCTGCACTGCTGTCCTCAGGTGTTGCTTACAGACTATGTCAAACTAGGTGCAATTACATCGTGTTCAGAGGCCATGTGGCATTTACATCCAGTGCTGGGGAGAAAGGGAAAATGTTTCCAGTCAGCAGTCAGAAGAATACAATTTCTGGAGCCTTCCTGATTTTTAGGAGCTGTTCCTGCAAAGTGAATAGTGCAGCACCACTAGGGACGCAGGGATCATGTTTTCTCTTTTTCTCACTGCTGCTCTCAGTGAATGCAGATGACTCACCTTAGGCTAGGTTTTGGATTGACATATCCTGCTGCAGTGAAGGTGGTTTACAGGTTTACTGTGTTTTGTCCTCACAGGTGTTGGAGGGAATCTGGTTGCCATCCAAGCCAGCCGAATTTCTACATTCCTGCACTTCTGGAGCATGCCTGGAGTTTTGCCATACAAGATGAGGCAGAATTGGCCCAACCCGTGCACCACATTCTTCTCATCAGGTAGACCCTGAGCCCTTGGTCCCATGTCTCAAGGCCTGTCATACAGACAGCTCCTTTCCCAAGCCTGGTTGGTGAAGGACTAGGTGGGTTTCAAAGGCAGAACTTTGTCCTTCCACAGAGAATGCTCAGATCAGAGAGGAAGCATCTTTGCAGTGGGCAGCGTGAAAAAAAGCCTTATGGCATATTTGCTCACTGGCATGCAAAGAAAGTGGCCTTCAGGGAGCACTAAAGAAAGTAATTGAAAAAGAATCTTAGATTTGATCTAACAGAAAGTCATTTTAATGGCCAGCCTAGAGCCCTCACCTGTGGACAGAGCAGTGAATAGACCATAATCTTGCTGAAAATCAGCAATTCCTCCATCTTCAGCACTGGAAATACTTAAGCATCAGCAAAACTCAATTTTGGGTCTGTTGTCTTTATAGAGTTCCCCTTGATTTTCCCTGTTAGGTTGAGAGTTAGTGCTAGATCTGGGAAGGTATAAACTGGGAAAATCTGTTGCAGTGAGGCAGAGCAGAAGTTGTGGGAGGCAGAGAGCAGCTGAGAGGAGTGTCTGCAAGAATCAGAGTGGATCAGCACAGACCACAAAGCCTTTGGCATGTAGTTTCAGTGCTAGACAAAGCTGCTGGGCTGATCCTGCAGATGCTTCCTATGTCTGTGTGATCTAGAGAAGGCATTAGCAAAGTGGTTGGTGGGAGGGGGCAGCCCCAGGTTTATGCATTAGATTATGCACTGTGTCCCTCACCCTCTCCAGCTGCTGTTACTCCTGTTTCTGTCTCTGTGCTCTGCAGGGGTGAATTCCAAGTCAGCCCGGGTCCTGTTCCTCCTGGTTATCCCAGGGCACCTCGTGTTCCTCTACACCATCCACCTGCTGCAGGGGGGCCACACATCCCTGTCCTTCACCTTTGTGATGTTCTATCTGGCTGCTGCTTTGCTGCAGGTAAACCCCAAACTCTCATCCAAAAGGAATCTATCAGATAACATAAAACCAGCATTCTCCGGGTTAAAAAGGAGCCACAGTAAAACATTCAGCAGCAGCCTCTGTTTCCTGGCATTTCAGGTGTGCTTCTACCAAGAATCATGCACATTCTGTAGGTCCAGTAATACTTCACCCAAATCGCCAGGCTCTAGTTTCCCACATGAGCACAACTGTGCTTTAGGGTGAGTGAGAGATCAGGTGTGAGAGGAGGAAGAAGTTCTCAGCATCCACTGAGCTGCAGTAAGTGTGCAGAGACACGCTTGGCAAGGAAGGTCATGCTTTAAAATGTTCACTCCTTGAGTGTCTAAGCGCCAAGTACTTCCAGACAGTCACCCAGCAAGGGGCAAGTGAGGAGCAGTGAACTCCAGTCAGCAAGTTTCCTCACCCATTTTAGAAACCATTGTCACATATTATGGTGAAGAGAAGCTCTCTGGGCAGGGCCATGTGGGTAAAAAACAAAGAGAAAGTCCAGGCCCTGAGCAGTTCATCTTCAAAAGTAAAAGTTCCTGGTAGGCAACGGGCAGATAATTTGATTTGTCCTGCTTGTTTCCTTTTGCTG
Organism: Cyanoderma ruficeps; assembly: GCA_008694505.1. Taxonomy (NCBI): domain Eukaryota; kingdom Metazoa; phylum Chordata; class Aves; order Passeriformes; family Timaliidae; genus Cyanoderma; species Cyanoderma ruficeps. The sequence continues at coordinate 2,624,224 of VZDJ01000056.1, read as the reverse complement.
TTTTTCCAGCCCTGTAAATTTTGTTTTTCTCACTCAGAAATGCATGTGGCTGTTGCCTGAACTCACAGAGGCTGTAACTTCACTTGCCCTTTTAAATCAGTGATTCATTAATTTGCATGATGAGGTGGCTGACTCTCACTTTGCCTTACAAGCAGCCTTGTGTCTGAGGGTGAATTCCTTGCATGTGTAAACAATCAGTTTTTCTCGACCTTTGCACAACCCTAAGCCCAGCGGCACAGCCACAGTTGTAAAGGAAAATATTTATTCTTCTCTTTATGCTTCGAGGTAACTCCTTGACCAAAGCCAAGCATGAAAATACGAAGAATAAATGACAGCATAAAGAGCAGCATCCCAGCAACAGCACTGACCCCGAAAGATTCCCGTGGAGGCCAGTGGAGGAGAATACACTCAGCCTGGCCCTTTTTTCCCGTCTGTTATACTTTATAAAGAAAGACAGAAAGAAAGAGGGTTGGGGGAAAAGTTTGGGTCAGTTGGAGGAAGCCCAAGATCAGAGGCCCAGAAAACATGACCTCAGAGTAGTGATTGAATGGACTGGGGTTAACTAGTCAAAAGTAGAGAGGCTTGAGAAAAATCTGGTTAACAGCCTTTAAACTACCAAATTTCTTTAGGGAGGGACAGAATAACATTTGCTATGTGGTCACTAGGGGAGGAAATATGAAATCATGGATTTCAAATGGAAAAAGCAGATTTATGTTGGGCCTTGGGAAAACAAAAATGGGGAAAAAAAAGCCCTGGGGGTGATTGCTTAGAGTGTGGCATCTCCATCTCTGAGGGTTGTTTAGCACAAGTTAAACAAATTTTCCATCAGGAAAGATGTAGATGTATTTGATCCTGAATTGAGGAAGACGAATGTAAAACTCTCGAGTTGCCAGGCAGCTTTAGTTTCTGTGATTCTGTTATTGAATTTACTTCTCCCATCTCTCCTTCTCCCTTTCTCCCAACCCAGCTTGCAGTTTTCACCTTTAGAGATGCTGCCTCAGGCTTTAGTTACTGATGTGCTGTGGTCTCCCATGGAGGGACCACAGATGTGGGGTGCAAATTCTCTCTCCCTTCTTAATTCAATTAACTAGACAATCTTTAATCTTTAACCAAAGTATTTTTTTTCTCCATCTGTTTATCAGAATTGGGAATGAAATAAGAATTAAAAGAAATTACAACAAAGATTTTTAAACTGTTGAGATGAAAAAAAAAGATTTTCTTTTTTTTTTTTTAACATGTCAGTTCTGCTTGGGATAGCTTTGATGTAAAAACTGCCTCAAACTCCAGTTGTCCACTGAGACTTTTAGGAAAAACAATGTAGACATGATCTGAATTTCTAATGGAAAAAAAAGGATGAAGAGAAAAAAGTCTGGCTACAAATTTGTCCTGCATATTCACAGGAAGCCTTCATCTGGTGGAGTCAGTGGGAGTGCTCACTCAGGGCACGGGAATAGGAACTGTACCTTTGGGAGATGCTTTTGGGGTAGCCAGGCTCTGTTTTGGGCAGGCAGTGCTGGTGAGCAATTCAAGCAGTTCTCCATGCTTGTGGCTGGCAGCAGAGGGCTGTGGCACTGTGGGTTATGTGATGCCAAAGGGTAGGAGCCAGCTACACCCATCCCATCCCATCCCATCCCATCCCATCCCATCCCATCCCACTCAGCTCTCTGGGGAAGGTGTGACTGCTCAGTGATCCCTGTTAGCTGTGGTACCCTGGCCGTGGCTTTGAGCTGAGGGTTTGTGTGTTACCTTCCCGCTGCCTCACAGCAGGGCCTGTCTTGCCTCTCTCAGGTGGGGATCCTGCTCTACGTGGCCGACCTGATTGTGCGTCTGATGTGGAGGAAGGCTCTGGACCCGGATAATTTCTCCATCCCCTACCTCACCGCCCTGGGTGATCTCCTGGGCACTGGATTCCTGGCCATCTGTTTCCGCCTCGTTTGGCTCATCCATGGCTCAGATATGAACCTGGGGAACTGAGAGTCCATGTGCTGCTCTCATCCCTCGCGCCACATGGTGCTGTCTTCTGGGACACCAGGGTGCCTGGCCTTCAGTGTTGGGTCACCCTGCTGGGCTGGGCCTCCCCTGCCACCCCAACAGCCCACCTGCCCTCCCCATCGTGCCTTAAAGCCAGGCTCGCCCGCCCCGAGGAATCAGCACCCACAAACTCATGCCCTTGCAAGGGAGCAAGATGGTTTTAAGAAGCACCCGCTGCTCACATCTGGACCTGGCAAACAAGGAAGGAGCGTTTGGGCGTGGTGTCTATTCCCAGCACTGACACAGCCCTGAGCCTGCTCCAAAGCCTGGCCAGGTCACTGCGTCTGATCCTGCACGGGGATGTTGCAGCCCCTCCATCGGACTCTAACTTTCCATCAAGGGAAATTCTTTTTTCACCCCACTTTTCTCCTGCTGAATCCGTGGAGTAGCAGAGCAACCAGGTCTTTAAACTTGTCTCCTCTCCATAGCTCTGACGCTCAGGATCTGAGGCAGTGAGTTGCTGGCTCATGCCCAGTGGAAGGTTACCTACCTGCCCTGACAATGTCACTGGTGTCTGACCAAAAAGCTGGTTAGATTGGGGGCAGGTAGGTTTGTTTTTACGGTTTATGAAATGTCCAGTAGTTAAAATGTTTATAGAAACACACACATAAATAAAGTGGGTTAAAAAAAAGGTAATGCTGTGGATTTGCGGTTTGCTTTTTTCTTGCCACGACTCTGCCTCAGTTTCTAGTTCCAACTTGTCAGGTAGACCTTCTTGCTTTTTTCTCATCCATTCAGGGTTGGACAACACAATTTTAATAGGGCTTCAGGAAAATCAGTGTTTCCTATCCAAGGATGTTTTGTCACCCACATGTTTCAGGTTAGAATTAAAACCTCCCCCACAGTCACCATCCACTCATTAACAATTGCTCTGGAATGAGTCCAGAAGCCGCCTGTGTTGGTCTGGGTGACAGTCAGGCACAAGGCTGTGGCCAGTGACTCCTCAGGTCCTTGTCCAGGGTGGCAATCTGGTGCTACCAGGGACATGTCTGGGAGGCTTTTGGGGCTGAAAGCAGACAATTCTCACTAAAATTGAAGAAGCAATAGAGTCCTCCTGATAATAAGATGCTGAAGAATCAGGAGCTGAGAACATGGGTGAAACCTTTGAAAAATGTCACTAGGCCTCACTTTTATTATCTGCCTTCTTGCTGGAAAAGGGAAAAGGGAAGGTCAAGTCCCCCAGTCTGCTGGCAGACAGATGCCTTATTCAAGGACCTGCCAGCTCTAGAACACTTGAATCTCAGCTGTGTTGAGTGCCTGCTGGCCTTGCGTGTTTTGTTGCTCCCAGTTCTGCTCTGGTGTCCCACTGCAAAGCTGGGGCCCCTGCATGGGTTGGACATGGCTGAAGGTCCCTAACAGCAAAAGCTGAACAGCTCTGGGCTGCTGGCTCTGCTCCCCCAGGGCACCCACGGGTGAGAACTGCAGCAGCAGCTGAGGGGCCTGTGGGGAGCACAAAGCATCTGACTGCCAGCGCCGGTCTGGGACCGCGTCAGAGGATATGTACGTGTATATTTTAATAACTTGAGCTTAGTGCTTTGTGCTTAGTGCCTGTAAAGCTTTAATAGCTCAAATTTGGCACTGGCTTGAGCAGTCCTGGCAAATAACTCCTCCCGCCTCAACACCATGTTTCCTCCCCCTTACTGCACTGTCCCCACCTCAGAGGCCCTTTCTGGAGCTTGGTGCTTTTCCTGGTCTTGTGAATCAGGTAAGGCTGGTGCTAAAGCCAAGCTGCTGGGGCAGCCTAGCCCTCTACAGGATCCTGAACGTGTGAAACTCCTGCTTTTCTCTTAATAACACAGATTTGCTCCTGCTTCCTCCAATCCTGCAAAAGACCTAGACTGGAGCCAGTGTCTGGTGCAAAGGACTCCAGTCACACTCCTCCAGCATCAAATCCCAGTGCCCAATGCACGGGGCTCCTCTGCCATGTGCTTCCAGCAAAGCCCTGGCACTGGCATCTCTCTTCACTGGAGGATTTCTGGGCAGAACTCAACTTAATCTGGTTGTCACTGTTGACAGAGGACAGGGATGGGAACACGTAATGGATGCCATCTGTGTCCTACTTGTGGGACTCAGTTGCTCCAAGGTGACCTATGCTGCACCTTGCCTGTGCCAGGCTTGGGGCCTCCCCCCTTGTAGGAGGCAGTGGGGCTCAGAGGTGACGTGGGGAAATGACAGAGGGCACAGCAAGACGTGCTGGTCTCCAGGGCACCCCTTGGTGGGCAGCCAAGCATCAGCCTCGTGCCTGTGCACTTAGTGCAGGGAATGCACTTAAGACTTAAAATTGCTTCCAGCCTCCAGAGAAATGATATAACCAAAGGAAATGGTTTCAATAAAATGGGATTTTTTTTCCCTTTTTTTTTTTAAGGGCAGTGAGAGGCTAGTTATTTGGCTGCTCAGCCTGTTTACTTTTACTCTTTCCTTTTTTTCTTTGTGCAAATGAGAAAGGGCCTTTGCTAACAAAGCTTATATGTAACTCCAGAGCCCAGCTTGGATCAACATTCCTGTAACTCTGTCTGAACTTGCTCCTCTAAGAAAGCACCCCCAGCCCTTCCAGTGAGTGTGAAGCACTGCTCTGTCCCCTGGCACCAGTTGCCCGAGCCTTCCCAGCAGGGCCAGAAGCCCCTGAGTTGTCCAAGCATCCTCCCCCTTCTCTCCTTTTAATCACAGAAAATTTGATGCTAAAATACCTGCAGGCTCCTCAGCTTCTCAGAATTTTCAGTACATCACAGCAGGCCAGGTTTTATGCTCCCTGCGGTGTTGTGTTGGAGCGATTTGGTCAGGGAGGAGATTTGGGGAGGAGGTTATTTCCCTCCCTTTTCCTCCACAAATTTCAGTTTCAGAGCAGACTGGTGTGGGCAGCAGAGCCCAGAGAGAGTGGGGACATTTCACAGCGATTTCTGTCTTCAATCTAACCCAGCAGGGAAGTCACTGCCAGCACCACACCTGGCTTCTCTGCTGCTGTCTGTGTCATTACTGTGCCCAGCTTTTCACTGGGCTGGACCCACCCAGCCAGAGACACCAATGCCTGTTTCAGCCGACAGTGACTTCTCTTTGTATTTAGTCCTCACAGCTCCCAAATAAGCAATAGCCTTAAAAAGGAGGAGGTGGAAGAAGAGAGCTTCTTTCTTGCTGCTCTTTTGTCCTTGGCTGCTGACCTGCCCCTTTGGGCTCAGTGCTGGTCCTGGAAACCCATCCAATGCTGTGAGATGCTTGTGGAAGGCTTACCTTGTTGTAATCTTTAGAGGGAACAAAGGAAAATGTGAAGTGTCGGCAGAGAATGAGAATGGCTATTTTTGAACTCTGTGCAGCCATCAGCCAGCTGATCTAGGCTCTAGTAGTGGGCAGTGAAACAATATATTTTTTTTCTAATGTCCCATGGTTTGATTTCCCACTGTATTAGCAGTGCAGGTGGGCTCACTCCTGACATTAGCTGCTATTTATCCCCCAATAAACTAAATCTCAGGTTCATGTCAGTGTTGTGGGATGGGGGCTGAGGAAGAGCACTGGAGTTTGGGAGGGGGTGGGTGCCCGCCCTGGACCACCACATGTCCTGGGGTGCTGGGGTGGCTGCTGGGACCTTGGGGAGATCCCAACTGAATTAGGGAGGAAGGTCAGTCAGGGGGTTCCCCCACTCCTGGGTGCGTAAGTTTTTCTTTGCAGACAAAGAAGGGGCTGTCACCATCTGTAGATGCAGATGGGAACAGGGGGTTGTTTTCAGGGACAGTCAAATCAACTCTTTTTCTCCCCCCAGTACTTCCACTCACTGCCTATCCTAACACAGTAATTTTCCAGAAAGTCTTTGTGTGAGATGGAGCTTCCTTACCAGGGACAAGCAAAGTGCCAGCCAGCAAACAGAGTAAGTCTGAAAAGCCTCCTTCAAGGGAGACACTGCTTCCAAGACATACTTCAACACACTTAGTTTTTTTCTCTTCAATGAAAGTCTATTTAATCCTCCAGCTGGTAAACAACCCAATCTGCGGTGCACAGCAAAGTCTGGAAGGAAACCTCCTCATCCCTGAAGCTCCATTTTGTTCCACTGGAAGGAAAAACTCAACAGCTTCACATGGGCCATGAGGGATGGGGCCAGCAGCTCCATAGCACAGAAAACCCACAGCACAGGCAGAGTGCCCACCACACTTGGAAGGCTGGAGCTGCTGGAGGCACTTGGAGGAAGGGGCTGGTTCTTTAACTCCTGAGCCACGCTGGACTGTGGCAAAGCTCAACAGGGCTGCAAGGGAAGGTACTCTCTCTTTCATGCTGGAGGGTATATGAGTATTTACATAATAAATGGGATGGTGTACAGACACACATATGTAAACATACATAAGCCAAATGTCTGTTAAGTATTATGACCATATACAAATGTAATAGCTCAATATATGATACGTAGATTGATGCAGCAGTTATTCTATTATACATTATAATATAATCATTATTTTCAGTCTATATTTGTGCATATGTGAACACAACAAAGTGAGTCTGTTCTTGTTTTTTGTGTCCCTGGTGCTCTGAGAGCTCCCCAGTAGCTCTCAAGCCTTGGGCCAGACTCCAGGACCAATGTGACTCATTTAGAGTCTCTTGTCCCCAAGCTCTGCAGCCTGAGGCCAGGATGGGAACCTTTCAGGGGACTGGGGGGACATTACTACCACGGTTCTCTCTTCAGCACGGCCAAGACTGGCACCTTCTGCTGGTCACATTCCCTTCTCAGAGAGGAGTGCTTGGACAGGGCCGAGGGGATGATGCCCCAACCTGCTCCTGACCCTGGGTATCCCCTTGTAGTTCATGTCCTTGCTGCACATCAGCCACTGCCACATTCCCACTTCCAAGTGGAGGAAAAAACCAAATCCAGTTACACTTCAGAGATGGCCCAGGCCTCCTTGATATTTTCTCCTCGAAAAAGGGACCGAGTGAAACGGTTTGAAAACCCCAACCATCCAGGAGCCCTCAGACAAATTGTTCCCAGCGCCCGTACAGGGAATTACACCGCCTGTAGTTGGGATCACCGGTCACACGGGGTCCTCCTAGCTCCGTCCTGCTCCCGTTCTCCAGCGCTTTCGGTCGGACCTGGAAGGGTCCGACCGTGCCCGCGGCGAGGGCGGCGGCCGCCCAGCGCCGGCCCAGCCCCGCAGCTTCCCGGCCCCGCAGCTTCCCGGCCCCGCAGCATCCCGGCCCCGCAGCATCCCGACCCCGCAGCACCCCAACCCCGCAGCATCCCGGCCCCGCAGCACCCCAACCCTGCAGCATCCCGACCCCGCAGCATCCCGACCTTCATCTCGCAACATCCCGACCCGCAGCGTCCCGGTCTCCCGTCCCGCAGCATCCCGACTCCAAAGCTGGCCCCGGAGCATCCCGGTCCCAGCAATTAGGCTGTAGCTCGGGCTGAACGATTCCAGTCCTGGAAAGCTCCAGCCCCGGGTGAAGGCGTTTGCTTCAGAAATACAAAGTTCCTCTTTTCTGTTTGCATGGTTGGGTTTTCCTTTGGAAAGCTTTGCATTTAGGTGGAAAGGAAGCCTAGGGTATGACCTAAGTGGTCTGGATTGTGGATTTTGGCTGCTGGGATTTTATAGAAACAGCCCAAAGGTGGGTGTTTGTAAAGGTCCTACATGACCCAAACCACACCTTGACAGGGTCCTGCCTTCAGCAGCTCACAGCCAAGGCTGCAGGGCTGCACTTGGTCCATTCGTGTGCGGCTGGGCTGTTGACTGGGTCAGTGGGTCAGGTCTGATGGGGATGCCAGGACAGGCTGCCAGTCAAAGAGCCAGTCACAGCTGGGACCACCTCCCCATTGCCACTGCTGCAGCAAAGACTAGAAACCACCTGGCTGAAGAACAAAGCCTAGAGATTTCTATTCCCTCACTTTCACACCAAAGAAAGCCCAAAGTGGCTCTCAGCCAGCCAGATATTGTCTAAACAGCCACAGACAGCACAGCTGGGAGCGAGTGTATCTGTCCCTGCCACTCACTGTGCCATCAGCTCTTTAGAAGTACCGGCAGGGAACAGTATTTAGGAAAAATAAAAACAACCACCCAAAAACCCATCCCTTTGTGACCCTGCATCTGACCCCAAATTATGATTTATGACCAAAAACAATGAGAAGATCTTGCAGTGATTTGAACAATGATTTTTCCACACAGAGGCAGCTCTAAGCAGAGAACATGAGATTCCTGGGAAAGCAGGAGGAATGCACTCCAAGCCTGAACACTGCAGATGAAATTTGTTGCATCATATAATCTGTTTCTGTGCTTTGTGTTCCAGCTAGACAGGGAGATACCAAGATAGCAAGAGAAAGGCCATTTCTTCAAGATCTCCAGTGCAGATTGGGAGAATCAGTCACACTGCCAGGATCACCAGCAGCTCCATTTACTTTTCTTTTTCATTGCTGGAAGGAGTGTCAGCATATAGATGCCAGTCAGAGGCAGAGAGGAAAAAGGTTAAGATATAACAGCTGAAAGTTGTTAGCTGGAAACACCACTTTTTTACAGATACTGAGAGCACTGTGGTTTTATAAAACCTCCCATTGTATTGCACTAATAAGTCAAGTGTTTGCAGCCCAGCCAGCAGACACACTCTACAGCATCTATTACCAGTGTGTTTATTTACAAAGGCAGCCAGCAAGCCAAAGCCAAACAAAAAAGGAAAGACTGAAATATGGACTGGTTTTAATTTAAAATCCTAGGGCTCGGTTTGTCATTTTCTTTTGTGTTTCACCCTCTCCTCCCTGTTTTTTCTTCGGAGAATGATTATCCAAAGGCAGCCAGGCAAAGGACTGTTTCCCTCTAGGTGTCTCTCTCCCCGTTTTTATCCTCATTTTTTTCTCACACACACACAGGGACACACACATGCCGACTTTTCTGGCCTCGCAGTCCAACATTACCTCTCCATTACCACAGCAATCTCCCACATCCCAGCCCAGTTCTCCCCCAAACACTTTATAACTTTTATAAAGGGGCTGCACACAGGAGCAGCCCATGCTGTCACAGCCAGCACTGCCAGCAGGGCCTTGCCTGAGCAGTGGGGCCATAGGCAGGACACTGTGGATGATGTGATTTCACCAGAGCAGACACTTGCACCCATGCTGTCTGTGTGGCTTTACAACTGTTATCACCTGCTTTCAAAAAATGGGAGGTGTGGGGCCTGGATTCAATGGATTTGACCAGAAATGCAGAGACATGCACACACAGGCACTGAGCACTCTGCTGTGGTAGTTCAGGGGAAAGCACTGAGGACCTGCGGCAAGTCTTTCCTCTCTACCTTTGGAGTATTTTGCACCCCAACTGAGAACATGTGGAAGGAGAGGAACGAAAAATCCCTCCAGGGGTAAAAATGTGGTCAGAGCAAAACACCTCTGTGTGTTATATCCCCCTCAGTAGGGGATGGTGTGGGAAGTGGGACGAGGACAGAACAAGACAAAAAGAAGATGTGGGAGCAATTTTAAATAAAAGAAAGAAGTTACATTAAATTATTGCTTTATTTCTGGTTCTATGCAAGTCTCTGATACACTCCACTCTGACCCCTGAGACTCCATGTCTGCCCCCAAACAGCCCAGTAAGGAGGAGAAAGACCTGAAGGGATCCTGCCCAAAAAAGGAGCCTTCCCAAGATTTGGATCTACAGAGGAGTTTCTTAGTTAAAAGAAAATCCTCAGCCAAGGCAAGAAGTGTCCAGTCCCACCACCATTCCCTGTAGATATTGAAGGCTGGAAGGGAAAGGGAAGGAAAAGCTCCAGCCCCAGTGTTTTCAGAAGTGTTCTTCCTCCAGATCATGCATGAAGAAGGCATCAGGAGGTGGACCAGACCCAAATAAAAGGGCACAGGGAAGAAGTCAACCAAGAGATGAGCACAAGGTAGGAGGAGAGGAATTGTGGCAAGATGAGAGTTATCCAGCTCTCCCTCACCTCTTCCCCCACAGCCCCTGCCTCATCGGATGCGGAGGTACGAGGGGATGGAGTAATTGAATAGCAAGTAGTCCATTTTGTATAAATTAAAGAGTCTCCTTTGGTAGAAGGGGCTAATGTCCTGGAAGAACTGGGCTGTCATGTCGTCTGTCGTCCTGGTGGTCTTGGACGAAGCCGGGAACTTGACGCTCGTGTCGGCCCCCACCAGCTGCAGGATGTAGTTGGCATCTTCTGCCAAGGTCTCATACTTGCCCACCACGTCGTAGTGGATGATGCAGGGGTGGCAGAGCGAGTGCACCCGCTCCCAGTGCTCGTTGAAAGGCTCTTCCTGCTGCGTCCGTGGGTCCAGCAGGTAGTACACGAACTCCTCGAAGCGCACGTCGTCGCCGCGCTCCAGGGCGCGGTCGCTGGGCCGCTGCCGGTGCCGCCGGATGATCTTGGTGCCGTAGCGCTTGTGGAAGGCCGTGTTGTAGCTGAGCGTGAACTTGTTGCGATAGGCCGAGACCAGGCGCTCGAAGGGCTCCCGCACGAAGACGAACTTGAGGTAGCTGCGCAGGCGGTAGTTGATCTCGGGAACGCTGTACTCGGAGAGGGTGCGCAGGTTGGAGGGGACGTGTGCCTCGTGGGCGGGGATTCCCAGTGGGTCCTGGTACTTGCCTTGCCCCGTCAGGACCATCATCACCCGCTTCCAGTTAGTGCAGGCCACTTTGGGCACGTAGCAGTAGAGCAGCCCGTGCGTGTCGTCCACCACCAGGTGCCGCAGGTCATCGGGCTGCAGGAGACGCCGCTTGCGGGTGTAACGGCTGCAGACGTTGCTCAACATCTCCCGTCGCTGCTGGTGAACAGCCTGCAGGGACGACTGCTCAAACTGGGGAGAAAAAACCCAACAGAGATGGTCACCAGCTGTCTGTGGCCTACACACAACACTTGGCCCACAGTTGTCCCCACTGCCTGTTCTTTACTGGGTTGGTCAGTCACCCATGTGGGATTTTGGAGACAGCACTCACTTTGAACACAACTTGATTTCATGCACTTAATCTTTGGGCAGGCTGGCATCAAAAGAAAGGACAAAATGTGATAAGGAGCTGGATGAGGAGAAAAATTGAAGGGGGTGAGGGGAAAACAGGCAGTGCAGAGAGGGTCATCAAGAGAACATTTTTTTAAGAGCAGACATGCACACTGTGTGTGTGTGTGGTCTCCCTCCTACCAGTCTGGGGGTTGCATGGCCCCAGAGACAGAAAGCACAGCCTGTTGGCTGGCACAGGGCCCTGCACACCTCCTGCTGCTATGGGGCATTGCTGCCTCACACTGACACACACACACGCGTGCTTGCTGTGAACACCCAGCCAAGGGCAGAAATGTGGCACACACATTTGGGCATGCTGGATGGAAATGGCCTGGATGTCCTGCCAAGGAAAGGCAAATGGAAATGGTCTCTAATGCTGATGATCAAACCCTGGTGAGCAGGAGGGGAGCTGGAGATTAGGTGGGGTGGCAGGTATAATGGAGAGGAGCAAGGGGTTGAGCAGGTGGCCCCTTCCTGAGGGCTTTGGGTTCCTTCTCCTGAGGGACTTCTTCCACACAGGCCAGTCCAATGGCTCAGCTCTGGTCACAGTTTCCTTCGGCCGCAGGGACAAGGAAGAAACACATGGTCCTTCAACCCTTCTGACCCTTGCATCAAGAACTGACAGCTGCTGCACTGGCTTACCAGAAGCCCAGAGTCTCTTAACCCCTGACCCAGCGGAAACCCCCTTGCAGATCTGGGCACATGACCTTTCCTGTCATGGTTTTCGTCAGCAATCCCAAAATGTCATTAGATCATCTGGGGAAGGAAACCATTTCCAGGAAGTCAGAAGGGGAAGGTCCCCTCCTCCTCCTGCCCCCTATGTCCCTGTTTTGCTCAGAAGGGTTGGGAAATTTCATGTTCCTCATTGCTGGAAACATCCAACGGCCAGGCCTGGGAATGGCAGCACCAAGCACCCGCTAAGCCAGGGTGGCCCTGACCCCGCAGGGCTGAGGCTTTAATGCCATGCAGTGACCACCATCTCCCAGCATCACGGTGGCTCGCCCTTTGGGGTTGTGAAGACAGTCCTCCCAGGGCCAGAGGGTGCCACAGCAAACAGCTCTGCAGTTGCACAGATGTGGCAACCTCCAGATGAAGGGCAAGGGCAGGCCTTGCTGCCTACATGGCTGCTGAGAGCTGTCACTGCCCAGGCATGCTAAAGGACACTCTTCACCAGGCTTCAGGTGCTCCCTCATTGCTCCCTGGGAGCTAATGAGGGTTTTGAGGGGCAGTTGTAGGGGCTTGTAAAGCTCCTGCCAGGAGCTGGGATACGAAGACAAACTGTCAGTCCTGTGGATGATCCAGCAGAGCTGTCATCTTCAGACAGACACTAACATCTGGGCAAACAGCTCCTTCTGCAAGGGATGAACCACACTCAGATCCTTTTGGATCTTATTTCCACAAAAAAACACCAACCTCCTCCAGGTCACCTTAGTGACCACCTTCTCCAGGAACCTTCATAGGCAGTAATCTGAGACAGGGACAGGAGAAAGCATCCTATCCTTACTCCTTCCAACAGGGACATGAAAAGGGAAAATGCCAAAATGAAGGAAATTCAGGTGAACAGATGCTAACTGCCAGCAAGGTATAACTCTGACATTGTTGGCTACTAGGCTACAAAGAAAATACAGCACCTAGGGAGGTGATAACCACCAATGCTGAAGAAGCATTCTGATTCTGCCTTGCAACACAGCCAAACCTTTCAGTAAAAATTTCTTTTGTCTGGAGCCTCCCCGCCAGCTTTTAGAATTGGAAAACCTTTTTGCAAGAGCTTAGAAAAAGAGGCATTTTAATAATGTGATTTTTTTCAGGTGTTCTTCCCTGCACTTGCATAATTCAAAACTATTGGACCAGAGAGACAGACAGACAGACACTGTCTGCAGGCATAGCAACAAATAAATGTGACTACTTTTCAGCAGCCGCCCACTGGAATAAATGCATGTCTTGCAGTTATTTCAGAGCAAAATTGCTCCTTTCATTTCCTTCTCTTTAAAAGCCAGGGAAATTAAGTATCGCTTTTAAGGAACTAACACCATGACATTCCAGCAGCATCAGGCTTTGCTGGCATCATGGCCACGGGAGTCCATATTTGCCATTTTTCAGAGAGCAAACGTACTTTGGCTGCTTACAGACATAAGAGCATCAACCTAGACAGTAACACAAAGCAACACATCTGACTCTGGCTGCACTGGGCACTGCCCATGGGCAGTGGGGAGGGATGGCAGCCCGCTGAGGGGCCACCAGCACTGCCCTCTGCTCTTGTGGATTGCCACAGATGACAGCCCCATGGACATGGGGAGATGCAGGGAGATACAGGGTGCATTTGGTGCCTGGGGCACGTGGTGTGGCACCCGTTGGAGGGTGGTTTCCCACAGGGCTTCCTGCAGGGAAGTTGTGGGTGAAGATCCCTCTGCAAAGGCAAGTGTGGCTGAATGAGGGGAAAACTGCCTGCCCAGGGGGAAATGCAGCAGAAAGAAACAAACCCTTTTTACAGCTCTGACCACAAGCCCCGCTGTGAAGGACAAGCAGAACACCTTCCCTGATTCCTGCACAGGGAGGGACGCACTAAGCCTACCTGGAGGGGAGTGATTCTTTGCCCAGGCTGTGCCTGGCTGCTCATTTCTCAGCAGGTAGAGCTGGCACAGCTCAGAGAGATGGAGAGGCCTGAGATGTTCCAGGATTATAAATCCCCCATGGCTGAGTCCAGCTATATCTATGTAAATATATATTTGTGCACATACCTATGTGTGTGCATATACATATAGCAGCTAACACAGAAACATCTGTCAATTATCAGCTCAGGAAGGGCAGTAATGAAGCTCTTGCCCTGCTGTGATGGCCCAGAGCTGCCTTTGAAATGTTCACATGGCAAAGTCTTCCAGGCTTGCCCAGCTATGGCTCAGCCCACTGGGAATTAAAATGTTTGCCCAAGTACCATCAAGGGCTATAATCAGTTTTTATCAAGTTAGTCCCCCAAGCAGTGTGGTCTGGTCTTTTAGACACAGCCAGAGGTTCAGCTGCCAGGACTCTGGAGGTGGCTGGACCTGGCACGGTGCTCTACACACCAGAGGAGTGGAAGAAAGGCTCAGCAACCAGTGCTCCACTCAATCCTCACCCCACCACTTCTCTGTCCCTGTCCCCTTACCTGGTCACTCTCATATAGGGCCTGGAGTGGGCTGCGACCAGCCTTGCCTTGCCAGGTGGATCTCATATCTTCAGAAGCTGAAAAAGAAGTGAGAAAAATCAGAGGGGTTGGAGGGGTCTGCTTCCCTCACCTTTTCTTGAGATGCCCAAGCTGGGATAAGAAAACCTCTCCCAAGAAGAGACACACCCATTTTGCTCTGGAAGTCATGCTCAAGTAATGCTCTTCCCTCCTCCTTACTTTGTAACAAAAGCTGCAGTTAGGATTCAAAAGGTCCATACCTATTTTTTAACAAATAAAACACCATAAATAAAGGTAACAATTACAATTTCAAGAGCAACTAGGAAAGATTTGACCCATGTGCTTTTGGGAAATGCCACTTTGTCCAGGCTGTATGTTCGAGGGAACAACCCAGAGGAGACAGGACCCTGAGCAGCTTTGCCACAGCCCTGTGAGGGGTGAGACAGCCCCTGTGCATGGCAAAGACAAGGGGCAGATCCAACACTCACAGCTCTGTGCTGAGCCCCCACAGGCACAGAGTTTGCACTTCCAGGCTCAGAGACATGGACAGGAGCACACAAATAGGTCAGGTGCTTTGTCTGGTAAATCAACTGAAATACTTATTTGCTATTCATATATTTTTTTTCTTCCCTTCTAAACCAGCAACATCTCCTCTGGTGTTTGAAGCTGAAGACAGCCACCCAGGCAGTCCTTGTCCCCTCCCTGCCCTGCAGATCAGCTATTTCATTTTGGAGGTCCGTTTGCAGCAGCACCAAACCCGAGGCTGGATGTGGCTAAGCAGAAACCCAATCAGTGACAGCTGCTCAAGTTCTCACGCTCATAAATTATTTAGGGATGCAACCACCTTCCAGGCTAGGAAGCATCTGCTTCAGATGCCATTCCTCAGCCCCTGAGGTCCACTCAGGGATCCGCTTCCAGCAGAGTGGGGGCAGAACCATGTGGCCTGGATCTCCCAAACCCAGTGCATGGAGCCAGCCATGGCAGGGGGACAGGCTCTCACTTGCAGCAACACTTTCACACAGCTCTCCCACCACTCACCCACTCTCTGCCTCTTGGCTCTGACTTCCTCCATTGGCAGAGGATGCCACGACAATTTCCACATGATAAGGTTTGTAACCATGGGGGTTGTGCAGCCCTGGAGTTGGCTTCCACAGAAGGAATCACACCATGAGTTTTAAAATGGAGAATTATGTTTTTTCTGAAGGGGAAGATAGGACACATTGGTCAGGAGACTGTGGCCTGGGAGGCTCTTCTAGTCCTCCAAGTTCCTGGAAAAAGCATCTGCTGCAAGACATTTCTGGCAACATGAAGGTTTCTAACAGAAGCTTTTCGCATGACAGTTTGGGGCTCTGGATCTTTTCATTCACTGACCGTCACCAAACAACCCCAAATTTGTTATACAAATCCCAGATGGTATCCGTACAACCAAAATAACCAGAAGGAAAAATCCAGATCCTGTGTTCATTTTGACATGCTTGTATTTTGCTTAAATGAAAACTACTCGAAAGTACAAAGTCACCAGGGTCTCAGCTAAACATTTTTCATTCCTGGAGCTGTAATTAGGAGGAAATGACTGCCTGACCTCACAAGATTTCATCAGCAGCGCCTGTACGCCTGCGCGTCTGTGGGAAATGACACTTCCTGAAGCACTGGATTGATCAAGATGTGACTCAACGAGAAGATACAGTTTCTTCCTCAATCCTCTATATCAGTTATCCCACAGGAGGGTGAAATAGCATCTGTGCCAGTGTGAGATAAGCAGAAAACCCAACCTAGAGTGCTGGGCTGAGATGCTCATCCCAGAGGAGCCCAGTTTCACATTTCCAGGCTCAGCCCTCTGCAAATGACAGGGAATGAGATCGACCTTGAAAACTCGACTCACTGAAGCTCACATCTGCAAACAGAGAGCATTAAACCTGAGCCCCTTTCCCCTTTGGCCGGGGCTGAGAAACTCCTGTTGGATGCAGGACTGTGACCCCACTGAGGGCTGCCGGCGGTGCCTTGCAGCAGACACTGTTCCTATATTTAGTAAAAATAATGTGGGGGCGTTTGTTTTTGCGATTAACACGTGCATCAGCCAGAACCTTTCTCACTGGGACAGAAACAAACCCCAGGTGGTTGAGGTCGACTTAAGGCTGTTAGAAATGCAAATAGCTCATGCTGGTGGTGCACAGGGCAGCATGGAAACATCCCAGGGAAAGGCTTTGGTCCTGGTGCAGTGTCAGGTCACGGCCCCAGAGGAGCACTGGCTTGGCAGGAAGTTCTTTGGGCTCAACAAAAGGCAAATCTGCAGTAAAGACAGGAGGGAGCAGAGGTCAGGCAGGTCACAGCCATGCTCTGACCTCTTCAGTCCACTTTTTTCAGAGGGACCAGCGTGGTCAGTGGCTGCTGCACTTTGCAGGGCTCTTGCCAACAGCCCCAGCAGAAACGTTGCAAAATGGATTTCCTCCAGCCCTTCCCCAGCACAAGATCTGGCAGAGAACAAGGCATTTTCTCTGGATAGCAGCAAAGCCCCTGGGATCCCTGCTATGCTCTTGCTGTACAGGGTTCCAGAAAAAAAGGGGAAGAGATAAAAAAAGGTGGAAAAAAAAAATCCCGGGCAGGCTGCTCCCGTGCAGCTGGAGGAGGCCGGGAGTGCTGAGCTGGCAGGGGAAGACCCCGGCACTGGGCACTGGCTGCGTCCTGACGGCCTGTGTGCTCCACAGCGATGACACCATCCCTGCCCCAGAAACTGCCAAACTCTTCACAGCCAGGCCTGGCCTAGCACCAGGGTTCTGGTTTTTGGTTTTTACACGGCTCCACTGCAGGAAGTCTCAGAAACTGTCTGCTCGCACTACACACGGCATCCTGAGGAAAAAAGCAGCTGGGATCCCGGCTGGGCCATGATGGTGAGTTTCAGAGCCAGGGTTAAGCCCCATGGCAGATGCAGGTGTGGCCCTGCACAGCTCAATGAGGCACGAGGAGGACAGCATCTGCTGTGTCCCATGGGATGGAGTGTCCATTCTCCATACAGCTGGGTCAGAGCTGCTGCAGGTGTGAACAGAGACAGCTCCAGGCTGTCTGTGCCCAAAGCATCCCCAAAACATCTGGGATCACCTGGCCATCACAGTGGCAAGCAGGGCTACCTGCAGGGCTGCTGTAACCTGCTGGAGACAGTAATTTAATGGAGTCCACCCCACTAAGATCAGCCTTTGACACCCAACACAGCCCTGCCCCATGACCTCAACCTGTGGCCACCCCCTGTCCACGAGCCCCAGTACCTGCATCACTACTCACCCACTCCTGCCCCAGTCCTCCCTGTTGCCAGATGCTGGCTGGAATTTACACACCCCTCCTATTCCACTCACTCATGCTGAGAGCGAGTTAAGCATTCCATTCCCTGTACCATTGGTTTACCAATCTCTGGAATGCCCCTGGGACTCCCAAAAAGTTTGGGGAGGCCAAGGAATACTGAAATAAATGACAGTGTTGAGGAAGGAGTATTGTGTGATTGAATTTATGGTTTGTGTTGCATTTTGGCACCATGGCCCTGAGTAAAGCAGGACATTCCATCATGGAGGAGCTGCCAAGATCTTCGCATCTTGGTTTTTTTCCTGACTTTATAGCTTGTTACTGAGGTTCCCAGATTCCACCACATGCAGCGGTAATCCTTGGAAATTTAGCATTGCCACAATTGCATCTGAAAGCAGGGACATCACTTAGCCAAGGCATATCAACTTTCTAAAGCAGAAAAACCACCAACCCTTGGCAACTGTAGGATCACTATTTGGGTGTGAAGTATCAACACAGTGCATGTCCATGATCCAAATCTGAAGTGTTTTTCACTGACACGGGCAGAGGGAAGTATCACATTTGTCCTGTGAATCTTCAAACAATGAGGCAAGGGAATAGGAGTGATGTGGAGCAGGAGACCAAAACCACTGTGCTAAGGCAGAGACGCTGACCAGAAATCGCTGAATAAGATAAGCCTGAAAGGATGCTCAGGCACATTTTTTTAGTTTCCTGTACTACAAGGGCTTTCAGACTTTCTGTTGGAGTTTAAAGAGATATCACACTTCCTCCTTTCTTTCCTTCTGTACCCCAGATTTCAGTGCTGTACCATCACAGCTGAAGCTACTTTCTTTCAGTGTGACATCAACACCGCAGCAGGATCTGGGGCTTCAATGTCTTGCCAGCTGTCCTTGGAAAAGGGAATAGATTTTAAAGCTGTGAATATTTAGGTGTACTAGCTGATTGCAAAGGCAGACATGTGTGAGGTGAGAGAAAGACTGGATCATGCCTATTCCAGACTTCTGGAAGCAGCAGTGAAAGAATATGCTGTTTTGGCTGCAGAGACCCTTAAAAAAGGAGGGAGGTTTTCTGCAACCACAACAGCAAATCCAGTGCGTGAATTGAAGAGTTTGGCTTGGAGACAGGATTCAGGCAGCAACAAGCCTGCTAGGCTGACATCAGCATTACCCAGGCTTTAGAAAACAGTCTGAAGCAAAGAAAGCAATTAAAAGACGTGGGTGCAACTGTATAATAAATAACTTGGAATGAAAATCAACATGGCACTTACCAGACACAGCTCATACCCATGAAAACTTGTCTGTAAATAAAATAAGCTGTTTCTGTAGATCAAGCCTATGTGGTAGATCCTCACCCAGATACAAACAGTGCATGAGAGACAACACTCCACAGGAAACAAAGACTTCAGTCAGAGAGGATGAAGTTTAGAAGGCGAACTGTAAAAATCATGAGCGACAAGAAAGCAGGTGGCACTTAAATGAAAAATACTGAGCAGAGGGCAGATTTCTAGAAAAACACCTCCCAGATTAGCTTTGGGATTAATACTTTGAGAAGGAGTTGACATAAAAACAGAAAGATACTGATGATGGACAAAGACTTGAGAAAGGCTGCCATGGCAGGGAAAGACAAACAGGGAAACTGAAGTTTATCCTGGATGAGGGGAGTGGAAATTTAATAGGATTTAATTTCACAATGTTGGAATTCAGCAGTTTCTGCTACTTTGCCGCTGGAAGTGGCAAGAGGTCCCAGATGCATTAGTTCTGGGCCATCAGCTGCCAGTGTGACAGTCATAAAAAAAGCAAATGAAGCCCTGAAACAAATCAAGTGAGGTATTTGCCATCACAGCAAAAAAAAAAGCACTATCCATATGCTATCACCCATAGCACTGGTTACCCTCACCTGCAGTACTGACAGCCCTGCTCTCCTGGGGCCAAGGCAGATCCAGAGCAGGGCTGTCGGGTGACTGAGTGATCCCAGGACTCACTGTGCCTTGGGAGGCTGGGGCTGTGTGTGAGCTGAGCTGGGATGTGACCACCCCTTGGGAACAGGCCAGCAGAGAGGGAGGGCAGGTGTTTCACATGCAGGACATCTTCATGACCACTTGCTCAGAGAGGAAGAGGTTTGGAAACCCCAGATCAGTGGGAGTGAGCGGCTGGGATGCAACAAGAGGAATCCCAACTCATTGTGGGCTTGAGGATGAAGATGTCAGATATTTTCCTGGCTGGACCATGGGGCCACAAGAAGCCAAAAACTCCACATGTGGCCTCCAATATGAAACACTAGAGAGGGTTAACACCTGGAGGATATTCAGTGGTCTCCAGCCAAGGGAAGTAAAGAGACAGCACATGTACTTGCACATGAGCAGGCACCCCAGAGGCCCTCAGGAGCTAATCCTGACCCCACCACTGCCTCCCCGCTGCCGTCTCACAGCCCCAGCTTTGCTTCCTGTTGTGTCTGTGCAAAACCTAAAAAAAGAGAAAAAACCAATTGCAGTGCCTGAAATGATCAGTGTAAATTACAGCCTGCAAATGCCAGCAGGGCAGTGGGAGAGGTGCTTCTTTGTTCTGCAGGAAGAGTCAGTTCTCAGGGCAGACCCTCTTGGAAGGGAATGCTCTCTCTTGCACCAAAGAAAAAGTTCTGAAATTGAAGGTGACGTTTTTTGATGGACTCTGACTTGAAAAGGAAAAAGGACTGGTGACAGGAGCTGTCTGCTTGGCACACGTGGCATGCGTGCAGCTGAACTGCATGCATGGGAGAAGGAGGAGCATACAGTGGGAAACAACCGTATTACCAGAAGGGTAAACAATGCCCAGAGCTCTATGGTGTACAGGGGTTAGCACATGGTTTAAGTCAGTCACTGGAAGAGCCAGAAATTAGGACCTGTATCTCTTCATAGGCACAGCCATGAGCTTCTCCAGACCTTGCTGACTCCTCTCCAGGATCTGCCAGGGGCAATGAGTGAGTGCTTCAGCCTCAGCAGTGACGGCTCACTCACCCCTGACCACAAAGACAGGCTCCTCACTACTGAAATAATGCACCCAAGAGACACAGAGAAGGATCCTGCCATAGAATTTCTGAGAGGATATTGTGACTGTACTAGTCAAAGCCAAACCCTAACTGCAGCCACTGGCAGCTAAACCTGTCCAATTTTCGATTTTAACATCCAAGCAGGGAAAAAAAAAAAAAAGAGAGAGAGAGAGAAAAAAGGAAAAAAAGAAAATAGAGCTTGGCAGCAGCAGTGATGGATCCAGACAGTTCTTGCAGTCTGAGCTCAGTTTTCCCTCCTGGTTTGATAGCAAAGACTGAGACATGCAGCTAGATGCAGACTGCATGAGGATGGTCCAGGATACAGAGGCCAAGAAATCCCACATGGAAACACCAGTTGAACCCCTGGACAGTGCTCAGTAGTCCATGTGAAGAGCCCTGCCTGGAAGGACAGAAGCTATAGGGCCTAGGTGTTGTCTTCGGGCAGCAGTTTAATCCTAGGAAGCTCTGGCTTTTATGCTTGGACTCCTACTGGTTGAGAACACATTTCCTTAATTTCTGCCTAAGCACAAAGGGTGATTGTTGTTTGTCGTTTTGCTTTTAAATACAGATATTTTTCAAAACTATGGTGATGTGAGAATCCAATAGCAGAATCCCGCAGAGAACTCCAGACTCATTTACTGCCTTAATGTTGTGGAAGGCAGCGACCTCTCTTTGATGGACAAGATGACCAAATAAGCAACCATTTGCTTTCTCATATCATACTCTTGGCTGTGAAGAACTGTGTGGCAATTCTGGTGATCACAGAGCTAAGGGAGGACCTTTGAGAATCACTCCTATTTTAAATCTTACTGAAAGGCTTTGATTTGGGAATGGGATTTTTTTTGGCTCTAAAACCAAATCAAAATTTTGGCTTCAAAGAGGCAATCAAATCTCCTTAGATTCTTGTGATTGCTCATTTTTTCTGCATCTAGAAAGTGACGGATATAGACAACAGAAGCTTAATTAAAAAGCTTAGGAAAAGAAATCTAATAGAGACACATGACTGGTTTGCATAAATGCATCCTTCATCTTTGTGAATTCAGACACAACCACCTCTGCTGGGGAGCTGGAAGTGGAAGGAGGTGTCAGTGCCTGGGCTCATCCAGGTGTCTCCACCCAGAACACTCAGAGGGAGTGGGAAGCAG
This sequence comes from Cyanoderma ruficeps, assembly GCA_008694505.1. NCBI lineage: Eukaryota > Metazoa > Chordata > Aves > Passeriformes > Timaliidae > Cyanoderma > Cyanoderma ruficeps. The sequence continues at coordinate 2,602,614 of VZDJ01000056.1, read as the reverse complement.
CCATGCCCCTTTCTGGCAGGTAACTGGCAGCAGAGCACAAACACAAGAAAGAACGTTGAGGAGAGAGAACATGTCACAGCAATATTCAGACTAGCACAAGCAATGGCAAAAAGCAACCAGCCCTATGGAGAACAGCCAGAAGAGATGATTCCTGGTCTTTTCCCTGGGTCTCTCCCAGGCACAGCACCACTCCCCAAGAAGAGGAGAGCTCAGATACCAACCCACGACAGCCTGCACCTTGCACAGCTTCCATGTCGCAGGGAACAGATCCCTGCAGAGCAAATTCTGTACTTGACCTCTTTGGTTCATCCTGGGGCTGTGCCAGCGAGTGGTGAGCAGCAGGGATGGAGGGGAGCTGGCATCAACTCACAAACTCTGTAACTCTAATAGTTACAATACAAACACGCATTTCTGGTTCCAGACCAGCATCCTCTATAGCTCAGGAAATGCCCCTGTGGCCCTTCCCACCATTGCTTCTCTTTCCATGGTGCTTTTCTCCCCAGTTATGCCTTGTTCAGCCTGTTCTGCCTCATGACAATGTCCTGTTGCAGAGGCTCAGCCCTGACACAGCTAACAGGTTGCCACCTAACACAGACCCATGCAGTGTGGTCACAGGCAGACTCACCACTGGCCTCTTCCACTGTTTGCCTTGCTGATGAACAAGGCAGCAATGTATAACCCAAGTAATCCCTGACAGCCTGCCCTTGGCTCTGTGGGCCAAGCCTTGGGAAGGGCTGGCTGCTCTGCATGTCTCTCTGCTGAGGTACAGGCGGTGGAGAGCCTGTTGGAGACGTCTGTCTCAGCTCACTTGCTAGGGAAGGGGAATAATTCTCCGTCAGACCTTCCCCTGCCAGCTCCCCTCCTGCTCCCTACAGCAGACTGACAACCTGTAGCATCCTGGAGAGCAGCAGAACCTTCCCCATGGTTGCTCCAGAGCATTTTCAGACATTAGAGCACAGCCAAGGGCCAGGGTGGCTGTTGCCCTGCAAGGGTCCTGGAGCAGGTCCTTCCCAGATAACCCAGCCAGGCTAATGCAGCATTAGCTCAGGAGGGCAGGATCTTTGTGGTTCTGCCTTCCTGAGCAGATCAGCAGGCAGGCACATCCCTGTGCCCTGCAAAGCCATCAGGTGATTCAGTGGCATTCCCCCATGTCACCAGCTGAGCCACAACCCTCAGGGACTGGCACGGCACCTGGAAGCTCAACTGTCCCTCTGAAACCGTTGGGTAAAGTGTCTTTCAGCAGCACTGCACCCGAACTCTCAGGGTCAGAAGTTGCCTCAAGTAGCTTGGTTTTGGGCCATACAATTCTGTTTTGAAGCATAGCCAGTGCCTGGGTGCTGTCAGCCTGGTTATCCACATGGCAAAGGGGCTCCATTTGGTGGTTCCTGACTTAATGGTATCTAATGTGGCAGAAATTAAACCAAGTGACTTGAACTTGGCTGGATGAGACAGAACTGAGTCCCAGCAACACAGGGATGCTTGAAAGCTTAGCTCAGGCAGTTTTTCCCAGAGCTGCACATTTTCTCCCATCCTCCCTAGTCCTCTTGAAACAGCCAAACCAAGTAATTAAGCCCCCCTGCCTCCCCTCACCTCCCAGCACTTGGAAATAGAGATATACTGGGAGGAGGTTACCCACAACGCTAAGGGAAAAACCACAAGGAAAGCAGCTCAGGGCAAACCTGAGCAGGACAAGACAGGACATGCACATGTGTAGGTTTACACAGAGAACAGCCCAAGTACAATGAGCTGCAGCAGGAGACGACAAATCTTCTTTCCCATCAGCCCAGATGGTGAGTCCACATATGTTTGCATATGGGAGAGGGTGGTTTTGCATCTCCACAGGCACTGAGGTCATACAGAAGTGATGTTTTAGCCACAGTGATAAAGTACCATTTCAGGGCAAGATGAGGGATAGGGTGCAGAAGAGGGATGAAGGCTGCACAATGGTCCATCATCTTCCTCTTCTCCAGCCCCTGGCTGTAATACGTCACATTTCTATGGAGCCAGTGGAGCGATCCTATCAGTCTCTGTCACACAGACCTTCCTCCTCTGAAATCTCCCCTTTTTGCACAAATGACTCTCTTGTTTTCCTGGGAAGCTACTTAAGGCCAACTCCAAGCAGTCACAGATGGCTCCTGAAGGGCGATGGAGCACCCCCTCCCCAGGACCCATTTTCATCCTGTCTCTGCTGCTGAAGCACCCCAGTACCCCCTTCCCAGCCACAACCCTCAGAGAAGGCTCCACAGGCATTGAACTGAGGTGACACAGCTCACTTCTGAGGAGGCACAGTGGTGCAAACCTCAGCCGAGGGGGAAAGGAGCATTTTCCAAACTCCTTCCATCAAATGCACATGCTCCACAGCTACCATCCCCTGGGACAAGGCCTTCTGCAGCATTTTCTGCCCCAAACCACACAGTTCCTACACACACACACAGATGTGAGGGTATTGGGGGTCCCTGGACCTCACATAAGCAGGTCTGCCTAGGCAAGATGTCCATGATTGCTTCCTGTGGGAAGGAGATGAAAGGAGGTGTCACCCCCTAAAAATAATACCCTTGTTTTCAGCTATCACTCCCTTGCAGCTTCTCCAGAGTGCCAGGGCTGTGTGGCACAACTGGGTGGTAATGGCAGCCAGGCTTCCTGGCACTGACAAGAGCCTCCCTCCAGCCAAGAAACACACTCCAAAGAGGGGACAATGAGTCAGTGTTTTACATGGGATAACTCGATGGACTGCACCGCCTTTAACAGGAAAAGTCATTCACTCCTCCTGGGATGTGTGGCCTGCCGGCTGGAAGGCAGCAGTCCATGGGCAAGAGAGGGACAAGGGGTGTGCTGCCTTCAGGAAATGTTAATGAGGGCATGGAAGAAGGTTCTAAGCTATTCTCTCTGGAAAGTGATGGATGGGAAGAGCCACGCAGACAGATGAGTACATGTCCTGCTCTCATTCCAGCCAGACAGGGAACAGTCAGGCCTGCCAGAAAGCAGCAGTGCTTGTGGTGAATGTCTGGGGTGGAAATACACAGCCTCAGGGAACTGAAGTGGGATCAAAAATCCAAGCACACCTGGCTCCATTTGTGCCCAAGATCCCTGATATCTGTGCACAGTCATCTGCAGGCAGCATCCCTGTAAATGGGGCTCATGGGACTGCCTCTGGCATGCTGCACTGGGGGATGGAGAGGCATCACCTCTTTGTCTGATATTGGGGAACCTCTCCCACCCACACAGTGCAAATTACTGACAGTGCAGCCTCTCACACAGAAATCTGAGGACAGCACAGAAGCTGCTGGCACATTAAATGCACTCCCATGGTTTCCAGCCTGCAAGAGGCAGGGGGATGCTGCCTGCTTCCTCAGTCTGGGGTTGCAGTGACCCACACTCACGACTGTCACCTACCCACAACCATTTCCACACTCAGTGGCTCATGCCAGATGCAATAAAACCACAGACAGCAAACATGGGGCAGGGGCCAGCAGCATAAGGTGCCACTGGCACCAAGTGCCACCAGACTTCAGGTTTCTCCATCTGGATCCAGTTCAAGACAGACACATTGACTTTCATTGGAAAATGCCTCTGCCCAGCCTCTCAAGCACTGTGGCAACCTTTGTGGGGCAGGCAATGCCCCTGTGCCAAGGGCAGCAGACGCCTCCTGAGCGGGTGGTGTGACAGGCAGCAGCCCCACAGCTGACCTGACCCCCTTCCCAGCCACGGGCTCCTCACGGCTGTCCCCCTTGCCACCAAATCTCAGTATCTTCTCTTTTAGCTTGAACATGTCCCAGCCACGTTCCTTCCCAGGAGTCACACCTGAAGAGAGCCTTCTGACAGGTCACACATGGGGCTGGCACTGCCATCACTACAGAAACGTGACTACTAGACCTTATTTCACATCACCACTCCTTCCTCCACTGAAAGGATCGAGAAACTGCCTCTCCAGGGGGCAGTTTCTCCATTCCCACTCCCCAGGATCTGCTGTGGCTTTGGCACAGCCCATGGCTGGAAACAGGACACTGGGCTGCTGGGTGAGATCAGCCCCTGCCGCACCACAGCCTGCGTGTCCATTTAGCACCACGTGGGATGTGGGGTGGGAGGGAGGGAGGCAGCGGTCCAATGTTCAGAGCTATTTGGGTTCTTTTCCAAACCACTAAAAAAGAGGGAACTCTGCTGAAAATGCTCCAAAGAAACACAGCAAGCATTGCTGCCAGTGTAATCTCCACTGTCCATTTCTATTAATGCTCTTACAGGTTTGGCAGAAACTGGAATGCTTGGAGCTGACTTTTCACCGTCCAAGGCATGCAAGAACTCCCAGATGAGCAAAGCCAGTGTGACCCTGCGTGCAGCCCCCATCGGCGCCCTTTGGAGGGGCACTTCCCAGCAGGCTGCTGGAGCACTCGCCTGGCAAAAGAGACAATGGATTTGTGTGTGTTTTGCTCCCCGTGCCTGGCTGACAAACCCAGCCCACAGAGCTTCACATTTGCAGTGCACACTCAGCACTCTGCAGCTAACCCAGGCTGAGGGATGATCCAGCGCTGAGGCGTTTGCAGCCAGCTCTGCCTTCCATCTGCTGTACACAAAGCTCAGGCAGCAGCCACAGAGGTGGCTGAGAGGTTTGAGGGGGTGTCATCAGATGGATGTTTTTTTAAGCTGCTACAAAAAGAACATTACACTCCTGACGTGAGATGAGGTCAGAACATCCTGCACTAGTTTAAAATTTCTACTGCATGTCACATGCATTAGGCAGGAAAATAATTATCTTTCTAACTTTATTTTTTTTTTTTTTCCCCTAACAGGAGGCTGCTCAGCTTTTAACTGCCTGGAAGACAGCTCTGAAATCTGAAATCCCTGGTCTGCCCAGGCTTCAGCCTGATGCCTACTGTTTAGGGAGTGCTGGTTGTACCCAAGCCAGTGCAGGACTGGCTGTCACTGGTTCCAGAAGTGACTGTGATTCAGAGATCTGGCTTCTGGACATGCTTTAAAACCACTTGTGCATTACTCTTGATGTTCAAGATCCTGGAAGGTTTACTTAGGAAGAAGTTATTGCCATTGCCATTAGGAAGATATTAAAATTACATAAAGAACCTCCTTGTTTTCTATAAAGCTTCACGAAAGCTCTTTCCTCTTTTGGCTCACGCTTTCTTGCACAGCTTACTTTGCCTTTATGTTTCTAAGGATAATTCTTCTTCATTTGTCACTGCTGACACCTCTTGGACTATCACAGTGCCACCAGCCATACCCAGGGGCTAGCACAGCTTGGCTGTGTGGCTCTCTCCCTCCTCCCCAGAGGTGGGGATGGCTCAGGCTCTGTTTTTCAAGGAAGGCCTTCTTATTCCCATTTAGTCAGACTGAGTCAAGGATCAGCCAGGGAAACTCTAATCAAGTGATGGAAAATGGTGACAGTTATAGGATTAGCTCCCAATAAATCATGCAGAAAGGGAAAGAAAGAATCCAGCTGCTTCAAGGAGCTTGCCAAATGCCCCAGCATCGTCTGTGGGGATCATATTAGGAACAGAGCCAATGGCAGCTGGTCTGGACACTCTGCCCCATTCACTGCAGGGGTTCTTCCTAAACCTTCATGTCTCCTCAGCAGCAGGAGGCTCTGGTCACCTGGTACCAGCCTGAGGCAGATGCCAGAAGGTTTAATAGAAAGATCACAGGCATTTTAGCTGGAGGGATGTATTTTGCTGGGGCAGTGTCCCTAGGTCTCTACTGTCACAAGGACTGCAATTAAGATGTTTATAGGAAACAGAAAATTAACAATATCCAGCAGGAACATGACCTCTGTGAGCAAATAAAGTATTTGTGCATAAGTACCATGCAATCTTCTGTTTCCAAATGGTTAATTCCTCCTATAAGCCAAGTTAGAAACTTTCCAAGAGCAATTTTTCTTCCCCATTATGCCTGTCGTTCTCCTGGCCCCAGTTGCCTGCTTGCATTTATAATACAAGCCTGAACTGCCAGCATTTCCATTCCTTGTCAATAAACTCCTCCTTTGCAGCCTGCTGCCTGAAGGAACTGCAGAAGAAGGGCTTGCACTGGCAGTGCCAAGGCAGATATCCTTGCCGGGATGGACAGGGGCTGATTTTCCTCAGGCAAGGCTGCAGCAGAGATCCACCTCTCCCTAAAACCTCACTGGTGTGTGGTCTGTACCCCTGCAGGCCCCCATCTCTGGGCAGGCTCAGGCAGCCCACAGCTGCTCACACAGCACCACGGAGCTGCCAAGCCAGGAGACCACCTGCACCAGCCTGCTGCCTCCTGCTCAGCTGCTGAGGCCACGGCAGGCCAGTGTGCAGGGGACCAGGCTGGGCTTGCTCAAAACCTGCCTGCACTCAGCTCTGGTTTGGGCAGATGCTGTTTGTGCCCTCTGCACACAGGCCACCTGCACAGGCACAAGAAAGAGGAGTCTCTCTAATGTCAGATGGCTAAACTTGCCAGCTGAATGTTTCAAGTCATCTTCTCATCTCTGTGCATCTGGGATTGATGAAAGCCTCAACAAGCTGATCTGAGAAAATATGCACGCTCAGCAAACTCTTCCCAGTGCAGCACTTTGCACACAGCCATCCCTCCCTGGCTTTGCTTCACAGCTCTCATCCCTCTGCTCGCAGCACAGGCAGCTGACAGGCTGTGTCCTGCCTTTCTGAAGGTCATTAGCTGGGGACATTCCTTCTGTCACAAGATACACGACAAGAGGCTTTACAAAGAGTTGAAGAGATGCATGAGTTTGCAGAGGAGAGGAGTGAATTACAGCCTGCTGGAGACTAGGGAGAACCATCTCTGAGAACCATCTCCAGCACATACAGTCCCACCACATGGCCCCTGGTGCTGCATTCTGCTGCATTTAGTAATGACCACAGCCTAAGGCCACCAAAGAGCCCTGTCTCCCCAGCCAGCACGTTCAGCAGAGGACACAAACACCTCCAGTGCCACTGCAGCTCTGGGGTACAACAGGTCCAGCATCACGGTCAGCTGGTTGTCTGAGTGGCTGTGGGATTTAACCCTTCCGGAGAGCTGGCTCTGAGGACATCCTCTTCCTTTTCACAGGGAGTGAGCAAGCTCTGAGGGGGACCTCAGGAAGAAGGGAACTGGGAGGTTTGTGTCTACACCACCCAGCAGCAGCTGTGGGCTACTGATGCAAAACTCCACCAGCATCAATTCAGCCGTGTTTGGGTCTCACAGCGCCTGTGTCTGCTGACCCTATTAAGCTAAAGGGAAATCAATCTCCCTGATACTGCCAGGAGTAAACTTGGAAGAGACCCAGCTGTGAATACGCTACTCCTGCACCCTTGCCAAAAGGAAGGGCCTGGCTCTGTAGATATGTGCAGGACTGAACTCGCTGCCTTCTCCTGCCACGGGGAAATCTGCCCGTGCAGACACTCCCATGGCAGGCAGAGCCGTGCTCTCGCAGGGCAGCACAGTACAAATGGGGGTGGGAGCTGCTGAGGAGCTGCTGACCTCCAATTAGTTTGTGCTGATTTCTCAGGTCCCTGCTTCAAAGAAAGCCCTCTAGAACAGGCAAGAGACACCCAGACACCCACACTCGGCAGCTCCAAACAAACATCACCTTTGAACCTCATGTTGATATTACCCATCTTCCTGTGAGGTCAGTGAGGTAACACCTGGCCAGAGAGCAGGCCTGGGTTGGGTTCCAAATTAGCAATGACACTGCAAACTCCTAGGGAGAGAGAGCACTGCAAGGGATGGCTCAAACCTGCTGCTGCTGTCACCCTGGAAGAACTGGGACAGCAGCCAGGAGATGGAGGGCTATAAATCAAGTGGCATTTACAAGGAGAAGGAAAATCTGTGAGCATGTTGTGACTGAAGGCCAGGACTCATGGCCTCAGCATCCCTGCATATCACAGGTGACAGGCTGATGGGAAGGGACCTATGGGCCCTGTGCACTGCTGTGAAGATCCAGAACATTTAATAGCACATCTCCTTGGGTAGAGACCTGCACCTGCCCATCTGCCATGCCCAGGCTAGAGGCTTCCTCATCTGTCACTCGAGCCACTGCACAGGCAGCAACACCTTCAGAGACACTCTTTGGGGAGAAAACAGCTTCAAGCCCAGTGGGATGCTGCTCTGAGAGAGTCTACGAAAATTAAGTCCAACCTGGAAAAAGCTGGGTCTCACCAGAATCAGGTGTTTCTTCAGCACAGAAGGTCTCAGCACCTGTGCTAGGCGTAGTTTGTGTACACGACCATGAAACAGACTCACCTGAGCACAACACCACACACAAGCCCAGGGCACTGTGGTTTGCAGCATCTCACAGCTGCCAAAACAGCTTCACAGTGTGACACCACCCCGAGGGTTCAGTGACCAGGGATGCAGCACTGCTGGGAGCACTGAACACCTTTGCCATTCGTTGGCCCAATGTATCAGGGATCACTGGTAAGGTGGAGGGGAGGTAGGGCATGCCAATAGACAGGGAGGCAACCAGGACTCCAAAGAGCCAGACCAGGGCTGTCTGCAGGGCTGGGGATGGCTGGTGCTTGGAGAGCCCTGCTGCAGGTCAGGAAGCTCTCGCCACAGCACGGGGAAGGACCTGAGGTGGCATGGGACAGCACGTTCCACTGGGACAAGAAAAATCAGCAGACGCTGAATCCATACACACTCACACCCTCAAAACCAGGTTCTCAACCACTTCCAGCACTGAACGGTGATTCTCCTCTCAGCACAGAGCTGCCAGAGGATGTGGGTTATGTGGCCAGGCTTTCCTGCACTGGTAGACAGCAATGAGCCACCTCAGCTGAGGGTGTAGCTGCCGAACCCACGGGTGGTGGAGCTTCTACAGTCCCAGCCAGAGAGGAGAAACACTGCTTTCTTCTCCCAGGAAAGACCAACTCCAAGCCCTTCCCAGCCAAATTCCCATCAGTCTACCTGCCCATAAATTTACAACTATTTATTTAGTCAAAGCTCATCCAGATATTAAGAGCTCAGGGGCACTATGGGGAAAACAGGAGCAGGCAGAGCAGCCAGCCTGTTCCTCCAACAGGCTGCAGGAATTCCCCACTGGCTGCTTCAAGGCTGGACACCTCCATGCCCTGAAGCTAAACATGTTCAGTGTCATGCCAGCAAGCTAAAGGGAGTGGACCTGTGCAAGGATCTCTGAAGGAAGGATCACCAAGTCTAGAAACAAAATTGAGGCAGATCTTTGCCTCTGAAACTTCAAAAGGTGCAAGGTGGAAAAGGTTACAAGACAGGGACCTTCAAAAAGCCTACAGACCCCAGACATCCCAGTAAGAACTGCTGCAAAAGGTCTGAGAAAAAATGAAACTTGCTCAATAGCATTCAAAAGAAATGCTGGAAGAGAGCTCAGTTTCTCTCCCACTTGCCCTCTCCCTGCCCACCAGAAGCCAGCATAAAGACGTCCCCACATCAACAAACTGGCAGGCCAGGAGGGCAGCACCAGCTCCAAGATGCAGCTCCGATGGTACAACTGTGGCCCTGATCCCACATGGTGCCCTCACACAGCTTCTCATCAGCTTTTCAGACTGAAAATCCATATTGTAGGCAGCTGCCCAGGGTAAGTCGCAGCAATGTGTGAGACCAGTTTGCCAGTGGCAGGGGAGTGTGTGTGTGCACAGACCACTGTGTGTGTGTGTTTGCTTTTTGCAATCACTGTCCTGTCTGAGGGGCTCAGACTGAAAACACACCCAGGGCACTACTGAACTCTGACAGATTCAGCCCACCAAGAGGGGAGCAGAGATTTGTGGCTGTGAAGTGGTGGGGTGACAGTTCAGGGTGTTGGCCACTGCAGGTTTCTCTGGCTACTGGGTGTCCTGGGCATGCTCAGCTCCATGCAGAGGGGAACTGGCACTGGTGCCTGCTGGAACCACCCGTGCTGCCTCCTGCAGAGACTGCAGAGGTCCCAGTGCATGGCTGGCACTGCTGCAGCCCGTGTTTGCTGAGCAGCCAGCACACCACAGCTTCTGACACCATGAGCCTTGCAGTGGCGATGTTGGTATCGTTTGTGTACAGGATCCAAGTCACACAGAGGCATTTCTCACATTGTGTCCTCCAGCTCGCCTTCCCTTCCCTGTCCCCACGAGGGACACACTGGGTGTCCCTCAGAGCATCATGGTCTCTTTCCAACACAATGAATGAAGCATCATCTCTGCTCCCCAGGTCATTAAAGAGAAACAAAGTAAGCCCCATGGCCCAGTGCTATCTCCTACACGGGCTGATCTCCTGTGAAGGACATGCAGGAAGGCTTTACCCAAGCAGTGGCCACCCAGCTCCTGGGGATACAGAGAAACTCTTTCATTTCACCATTGTCCCTGTAGGCCTTTGAGTTAGAGTGAAGTTTTGGCTTCTCAGTGGAAGCCACAGGCAATTAGGAAACAGAGAACAGAGCAAGAAGAGACATTTGGGGGTTGAACCCTATGTATCAGAGCTCTAAAACAGACTTTAATGGCTAATTTACTAGAATGACATGGGGTACAAACATGCAACAGCAAACACTGGCATAGCTGGAATAAATCACAACAGCCAGCCATGAAGCAAGGATCCCAGCATCTGGAAATGAGCATCAGGGATGGAGGACAACCTCACAGGGCAGTAGCATATACAGGGGGCATTTAGCAATATCTCCCACCTCCAGCCTTGCAGGGAGGATTTTACTGACAAGGGGGGAGTTCCATTTGAAGAAGGAAAAAACTAAAAGATCTGTGTGAATCAGTGGGGAAAATGCAGGGAACTTGTGGTTGAATACAGACCTGTCCCACAGCTGGAGACAGGAGACAGAGACAGGGTGTCCCAGTTTACAGCACTACTAACTGTGCAGGTACAGATACATGTATGGGAGACAGAAGACTGGTCTAAACTGGGCAGCAGAGCCTGAAAATGTGGGGTTCAACTCCCCATTGACAACAGTCACTCCCCTCCATCCATGACGAATTTTACTGGTGGAAAAAAGTACCCCATCTCCTAGGGTAGGTCCATTTGTCCCTGTTTTCACTCTCAGCGCAACCTGTGCTGTGCAGGCAGGACCAAGGCACAGTGGTGTTAAACCCAGGCCTTTCAGGCCACCCAAGCCACTCAGTGAGATGTTTCCCCCTTGTCAGGCTGCTAGTAGTCCTTAACTACCTTTGAACAAGGGAAATTTTGGGCTTTTGCCCAGCTGCGCCTCAAAGCGAAACATCCCCCCTTGGCCCCTCAGAAGCATTTAGAGAGTTAAGCTCTCCTTTGGGTACTCAGCTCCAAGGGGCAGTACTGGGAGTTAAGTGCCTAATGCTTTTGTAGTTTCTTGGCTTCTGATATAGAGTCCTGGGAAAGACAGCTGTGTTTGCACTGGAATTAAGATGGAGGGTTTGTCATGCTCTCCATTCAGATGCTTGCGGGAACCCAGGACCAAGAAATAAACCCAGCACATAACAAATCCCAACACCCTCAGGAGAGCCCTGGCCACTGCACAAGCACTCATCCCCCAGCCCTGGACCTCACCAACCTGTACCAACACAGGCAAAAGTCCTGCTGGTGCTGTTTTTGTGGAGTTGTTATTGCAGGATATTGGAGTTTTCTGTGTGGGGACAAAATGCAGGTGCATCGTGCTGCCAGAGAGAAACAGCCAGGCTGAGCTGCCAGAGGAATGTGGGGCCAGGAGAGGCTGGATGCAGCCAGCAGAGCCTGAAGGGACAGAGTTAATTCCGGGTGTGCCAAGCCCACTCCTTTCCCCTCCCAAACCTCTTGCACGTATCAGAGATTCTCAGGAAACTGTATAAAGCCAAGAAGGGCTAGAGAAAGCATTCCTGACCCCCAGGAGCAGACCGGCTTCATTACTGTCCTGCCCTCAGCACCGGACCGGGTGGATTTTTCTACTCCAACAGGTCACAAATGGAGCACTTCATATCTTTTCCAAACATGGCAGATCTGAGGGCTTCAGCCTGGGTTTGCCAACATCTTGACTGACAATTGCTGCTGTACTTGGAGTACTGGCTCCTCAAAAGGAAGGGGCTGCATCCTGGGCATCATGATACTATGGCTGGGTAAATGAGCTGGGCAAAACTGCCCCATAAAAATGAAACAAAAGAAAATTAGAAGAGAAGATGGGATGGGAAGATGAAAGGAAAGGAAAGGAAAGGAAAGGAAAGGAAAGGAAAGGAAAGGAAAGGAAAGGAAAGGAAAGGAAAGGAAAGGAAAGGCCATTATCTGAGGGTGGCTTAGATTTGTCATCCCTGCCTGTGCTTGCAGCCTTAGCCAGGGTAAAAGCAGCATCTCCCTCCTTATCTGGAAGGCTGAGGACATGTGTCAGCCAGCTGCAGGCATGACCCAGGCTCAGAGCATTCGCTGGCCGAACCACGCGCACGTCCCAAGGCAGCGGCTGAATTTCAGCCTCCAAATACCTTAAACAATGGGGAGGAACTGAGGCCTAAAATAGGCTCTTTCCTGTTCTAAAAAAAAAAAAATCCCTGGTTTTCAAAGGTCTGCTAACATTTCAGTGTGTATTTATCTCCATTCACACCAGGTCTGGGTGCAGTTGAAGGTTCAGAGACTAGAGCTCTGTGGGTCAAATCACTTATCAACTCTACAATCTCTGTAACAATTTGTATCCCTCTGAAGGGACCAATCTTCATGCACAGAGATGGAGCTGACTTAGAACAATAAATTTGGAGCAATGAGAAGCAAGAGTTTCCCCAAGATCTGCTAGTCCTGAGGGGTGTTGGGCTGGAACCCACCTGAGAACTGGCAGAGAGTGGTGGCAGTGGTGTCTTCCATATCCACCTTGGCACACCAGAGGGCTAAGAAACACACAGGGATGGTGAGGCAGTTTCCTACCTGTGATATCTGCTACAGGCGTTGATGTGGCTTCTGGCATTGCTGCTCATCCTCCTGCAACACGCCGACCCTTCTCCCTCAGGCTGGTGAAGGGGTTGGAGAAGGCTTTGCTCTATCAGAGCCCAGAGGAGATCCAACTGGTTGATACAGGAGCAGATAAGGATGGAGAGAGGGCTCTTGCTGCTTTCTCACTTGGAAAGCTTTCTGGAATAATATAACAACTCTGGCACTTCTGGTATCTCTTGCTGTGAAAGAGTCAGACCAAAGGCTGAGTACATCTCACCTGCAAAGCCCCATGAGGTCCAACAGCTCGTGCTGACAGCAGGTTGTGAAACAACACAGGGAGTGCAGAAGCCAGCATTGAGCAAATGCTGCTAAAAACACCTAAGAAACAACAGCTGGATGCTACAAATGGACAGAACCAGAGCAGAAATAAAGGAGCACTTTGAGATTGAGAGCTTGTCCTTCTTTCTTATCAGAGAAAATCTGCCAGCTCTCCAGATGTCATTTGCCTACTCACAGTTGTCCCAAAGACATACCATTGGGGTGGCCCCACAGCACTGCCCTGCAGAAACCTCAGCCCAGATGAACACAGGGCCTTAGGACCTGCCATTCACCTCCCTCTACCTCCTTCACATGTCCCCCCCTCCCTCTATCCCACATCTGTACTACCAGAGTCATCCCACATCCCCCACTGTTGCTAAAATCCCTGTGGTCCCCCTGAGAACAGCAGTGACCAAAGCTCTGATGTAGACAAGGAATGGCAGCCTCCAGGTATCTGCTGCTGTGCCAGCCTGGATGTGCTGCCAGCAGAGTGAGATGAAACACCAGCCCGGGAGCCCTGCTGTGTATTCTCACCTCTATGCAGAAAATGTACAGTGAGCACAAGTCAGCACAGCTAACGGTGCACTGCTCCTGCTGGGAGCAGCAGAGAAACATCAACTCAGGATGGGTGACAATCATACCGAGGCCAGACAGGATCTCCTGGATGGCTGAGGGGTGACACCAGTACAGCCAAGCACTCCTGGTGGCCCTCGTCACTCCCTGAGCCCAGCTGAGATGGCAGGAGGTTTGCCTGGGAGCTGAACGCACTTGCCCACGCCACCAGCCCAGGTGCAGGAGGTGTTGAAAGGTGACTGTTCCAGGAAAACCCTGGAACTACCCACTGTGGTATGGTGTGGAAAGTCCAGTGGCCAGTGTGCCCAGCACCACTTCAACACCTTCCTGCAATGCAGACATCCTGCCCCTGGCCATGTATTTGTGAGCCTGGAGCGGGACAGCTGATGGCCAACAGGACAGACAGGTCACCACTGACTTGAAGTGAGCAGGGGACAGATCCTGGCTCAGCCCCACCCCAGGGCCAGGGGAAAGCTGGGCCATCAGCCCCCGTGTCTGCTCACTAGTACAGCCAGCAGGAAGGAAGGGCAGCAAAAAACCACCAGGGCCACTAAGTCAGGGCACACTCAAGCACACAAGCCCACCTCCCTGTGGAGCACCAAGACCTGTCCCACCCTTATGGCAAACACACCGAGCTTATTCCTGCCTCCAGAAGGTACAACAGGGAATTCTGCCACTGACTTCAGTACAAGCTAATTCAGCCCACCACCAAAATAACCCACACTCAGCTGCCCTGAGGAGCAGAGTTATTTCAGCACAGGCTGGTGTGTGGTTCCTGAGGCAGAACAAGAAAGCCTTATTCCAGCACAGCCATGGAGCTCAGCACAAACCGCTCCGGCGCACAACTGTCCGGGTGGAGCTGTAAGTGGGCAATGCATACACAACAGTTAACTCCTGCTCCCTGAGCTGAGTGAGCCCTTAGCACTCTCAAGCTTAAAGGTTTCTGGTTATATCATCTCTCTTCCCATTCCTTGTCCTGGTCACAGGAAGGTTTGGTCTCTACGTGCTATTAGCAAGGATTAATTCAGCATGTTCCATGTAATGAACTGTGGGTGGCCCAGGGAAGGCAAGCTGCTCAATCCTGCTAAGGATGGAGAAAGGTTCTGACTGTTCCTGGGGGAAACTCATAGCATTGCTTCTTTTTTTTTTCTAGCATTTTTCTTCATTATTATATAAAAACCAAATGACACCAGACAACTAGAACTCCAAAGAACCCCCAGGCAGCCATCACTTCAAAGATGACATTTTCGTTTGCAAATTGTTTACCTATTATTGGAACTTGTAACTTCTAAAATTCAAGTAATTGGCCTCAGTTTGTTTTCCTTTGGGATAAAAAATGAAGCAATCTTTAGCTTGCTTCTTTTCTGTATATGGTAATGACCTTTCCTCTGCTAGTGTAAGTTTCTCACTGATCTGAAAAGGAAAAACTGGAAACTGAAAAATAATAAGGAAAAGAAATGGCACAAAAATAAAGGCTGGACCCAGGGAGACAACTGTATGGCTAGAAAATAAGCTGATGTTAGAGAACATGAATATGGTTTTAACTCACCTCTTTTTTTAACCTTAAGGGGCAAATCTGCAGAGGGCATCCACACCCTCACAAACGGGTTCCCACTGAGTGAGGAACATTACTTGGTTCCAGCAGTTAGAGATCCCTATCTCACACCTATCACCATCTATGGGAACTTTCAAAAACCACACTTGCCCCACGGGAAAGAATAGATTAGCAGGGCATTGCATTTCCCAAAGCCTCAGCTGGCCAGCACTTTTCCAGGTAGGATTCCAGACCCAAATTCCCTCCAGCGTCTCATGAGACACCACCACCATCACCATCACCTGGTCTGCTCTGACCTCACGGGAACTCTGTGTGAAACTGGGTTGAGATCAGGTAAGGAAGTAAAGTCAACTAAGCACAGAAAGTTCTGCTGACTCAGACCAGAAGAATCTCTTTTTGAAAACCTGAGCCTTGAAAAGAGACATGTTTTCCAGTCAGATGCTAGAAAGCGTATCCAGTGCTAAACACAATCATCTCTTCATTAGCACCCCTGGAGATTAAAGCTGATTCAGTGCACTTTTTACTGCGCAGTCCCAATACTAAAATAAGATGCATAAATCATTTCCTAAAGAAAAGTAAGTTACTGAGGAATACAATACTGATTACACTCTTCTGGAATTTCTGAATTTATCTGACAAGCTTCACATGTTTGTCTAGAAATAACAAATGCTCGCTGAAACCCAACTCCTTTTCAATCTTACTCAGCCAACAAGTTATGTCTTTTTTATTTTTAGGAAAAAAACACATTAAAGTGATGGAGCAGCCCCTATAAAAGGAAAATCACATTTCATCTAGTCTACACTGATAAAATTCCATTAACGTTTCAGTCAAGTCAGTCTTCTGAATTTTAAGATGTAACTCTAAAGGCCCCATTGATGGATTTCTGCTGTACTCAGAAAACATTAGTACATTGTTAAACCGGCAGGAATTACCCAATAACGTCTCTTAGGAAAGAGGAACTAATTTCCCCAAAGAAGCAGAAAAAGGCAGGGAAATAAATTATCTCCCCAAAACAAAACGGTTCAGATTTTAGTTCAGAATTGTTTCCCAACTTTAAAGAAATTTCTAAGAGCACACACTAGAGAAGCCCCTTGAGCCATTCAAACAGACTCCCAGGAATTTTAGTGACCGCGGATGTAAATCGGCACTTGCGGGACAGAGCAGCTCCCCCGTCCCGGTCCCGACCCCGGCACAGCTTCGAGAGGGCTGCGCGAAGCTGTGCACAGTTCCATGACCGCACAGAGCTGACCACGGTTTCATGCCCCGCAGGGACACCGAACAGGACAGCGACCCGAGGGAAGGTGGCTTTAGGAAGGAGACACGGGTCTCACAGCGGCACGGCGGCGCCGGGACGGTGACGCCGCTCACACCGCGGGCGAGCGCAGCGGCGAAGTTCAATGCGCTCAGCCGAGGGATGTGCAGCCGCCGGCGAGTTCACCGGCGGACCCAACTTCAGCTCGCCGGGGACCGGCCGACACCCGAGGGGCTCCCGGAGCAAGGAAGGGGCTGCCCGCCGTGCCCCGCTCCCCTCTCCGCCCGCCACCGCCGGGGGACCCTCCGAGAGCGCGGCGCCCGCGGACCCACCTGGGCTGAGGCTGCTCTGGAAGTAGAAGAGGACGAGCAGGAGCGAGCCGAGGCCGGCGGCCAGCGCCAGGCGCGGCGCCCGGCTCCGCCGCATCCTCGGCCGCGGCTGGCGGCGCAGCGCAGCGCCCGCGGCCCCGGCTCCGGCCCCGGCCCGCCGAGCCCCGCCGAGCCCCGCCGGGCGCCGCCGCCGCCCCGCCCCGCGCCCGCGGCCCCGCGGCCGCCCGCAGGAAGTGACACGGGGCGGCTCAGCCGCCGCCACGGGAACTTCGCCCCCCGAGAGCCCCGCGGCGCCGGCGGCGGCTCGGCCCGGCCAGCCCCGCCGCGGGGGCGGGGGCCGGGGCGCGGGGCCCGGGGGTTTCCTCGCCCGGTGCCGTGTCCCCGCCCTGCCAGCGCTGGGGGGGAGTGCGCACTTCCCTGCACAGCTCCCGTCACGGCTTTAGGACTCCCCGAGGGCAAAAGAGTCGCCGATGTGGTGGCAGGATCGGGAGTTTCCTGATGACTTTCCTCTGCATGCTCAGTACTTCAGAAGCATCACGAAGTTTCGTGGGCTTAAAATACACGTGGACTTAAAATACACCTCTTCTTTTTCTTTTTTAATATTCTTTTGGCTGCCCCCGGCCCTGCAGTCTTTTACTGAAAGCAATAAATGCTTCTGACTAATTCCACCTCAAGCAATAAACTTCTGTAGAAGGAGGACATAATTTTCTATTACTCTCAGCATGCTTTTGGAAAGTGAGAGCGCAAAGTTCTCTTACTGCATTCTCTATCCCCCAGGCTCCGTAATCACAGGCAGAACCAGCCCAGAGCTTCTGTTGCCCCAGTTTTGAAATAGCAGCAATGCTTTTCACTTAGCTCTGTAAAACACTCAAGATCTACTCTAAGGCACCTGCCAAATTAGCCAGGCCAAGAGCTGGATTCCACTGACAACACTTGTTCACTGCTTCTCTTCAGCCCCAACACACTTAGTTTTAAGAAAAAAAGGACAGCTCAAGGAGGAGCCACTGGGGATGGCAAAGAATGCCTGGGTATGTGCACATGCTGGGCTTCATTCTGCCCTCATTTAGGGCAGAGGAAACCAGGAGGAGAACCTCATTGTAGTGAAGGAAGCTGGAATGAAACAAGAACACACGCAGCATCTTGCAGGCTGTGTTGGGCTATGACCATGAATTAAACAGATCTTAGATGTGCCTGTTGGAAGGTCTAGAGAGGGGTAATAGAAATGAGACCACAGCTGAGACTCTAATATCCCTCCTTGCAAGGATACAGCAGAGTGTGCAGTAACCAGCTGGAATGAACCTCAGCAGCAGAGCCCTGTGCCTGTTTGATACATGCAGGGATGGACTGTGACCCCAGCCTCTAGGGAGCAAGAGACAGAGCTAGGGGAGTGCTGCTGGCTGGCAATGGCTCTGCAGATGCAGCCTGCCCTCTGGTGCAAGTGGTGCAGTAATTTTGGCCCCTTGATGAGTGTGCAACGGCTTGGGGTCTGCCTCACGTGTAAATATGGACTGGTAGACCTCAGGGGCAGCAGAAGTGATATCTGGTACTGCTGTCCTTGGGGCCAGAGAGAGTTCAATGACTGAAGGCATATCCAGCCTGTGCAGTGGGAACCCCCTTGGAGCAGCTTTTCAGGAGCTGGAAGGTGTACTCAAGACTGTTGGTTGGTGAATTTTTCATTATTTGCATATCCCAGTACTGAAACACCAGAAAATCTAGCCCAAAGCTCCCAGGGGAGCTAGGAAAAATAATCAACCCTTTAGTCCTGCTTCCCTGGATTCAGCAGGAGGAATAAAAACAGTAGAAATAACCAACTTCACCCATAGTTGGAATTTCCCTTTAAAGAAAATACAGTAAAACTTCTCAGTAGAAACTCAGGCACCGAGGAGAACCTGTTGAGTCCTGCTGTCTGCTGTCTGTATTTCATTCCCGGGGGCAGGGCCAGGGCCATCTGTGAGCACATCACATCTGCCAGGCTGGTCTTCAGCAGCCCGAGGTGAATGTGCTGTTCAGACCCACAGGGCTAAAAATGGAAGTATATTGGGAGGATTTCATAGAATTCCTATGTGGACTCAGCTGCACATGCTCCCTTTTTCAAAGGACAAACCCCTTTTAGAAGGAGAAAACCAGTTTTAGAAGGACAAACCCATTTTCCAGGGGGAAGAGGTACGTTATAAGAGCTGACTGCTGGCTATGGCAACAGGAGGTCAGGCCTTTGCTGCTGCCTCTTCCCGAGTGTGTGACAGGCCTCCCTGGTCACACGTGCTGCTCTCTCGTATGATCCTCCTTCCCCGGCAGCCCCACCATTCAGAAAAGAGCAACCCCAGCCCATTAAGGCAGAAAACAGTGACCAGTGCTTGGTTGAAAAGATCACCGCAGATATATAGGACACAAGATGAAACTGTCAGAGCCTCGGACTATTTCTAATGGAATGATCAGATTCAGTCTGCTTTGGAGAATCCCTTCTCCCGCTGGCACCACTGATGGCTGGAGAACAGCAGATGCACAAAGCACGCATGAAAATACAACGGCTCTGCAGCACACGTGAAATGAGTGTGCAAGCACTGATCCCTGGTGTCTTAATCTGTTGCTTTGCCAGGTTAATTGGAAGAGCTGAGAAATGAGTATTTGCTGTAGAATGGCAATGGCTCCTTCCGTGACAGGCTGTGAACTCGTGGAAGGGCCACTCTGTTCCCTGTCTGCACGGTGCCTCCCACCGTGGGGTTCAGACCATGGCCGGAGCTATTTATGACTGTTAAAACAATACTGGTAACCGAAAATAATGATCAAAAGGTGCTAAAAACATGCTGCGGAGGGAAATTATTTGTTACTGCCAGGGTCTGAACTGCAACTGACTTGTAGGTGAAGAGGAAGTGCTGTTTGCCTGCAGAATGATGCTGTGCCTTTGATGCAGTGCATGCTTGATTCCCTTTCTGCTCATTAGCAGTGCTCATTACTGTCTTCTCAGCAGGTTTCTGCCACATGCTTTGCTTTTTCCCAGGACCTTGGTGCCACTGAGTGAGATTAACCCCAAGCTTTGGTCTGATGACCACATTGAATAGAAATTAAACAGCGTCTAGTCTCTGCTGGAAACTGAGGAATCTGTTGTACTCCTCCCTGAGGCCTGGTTGTCCAGCCACTGTGAAAAAGAGCCTTTCTGGAGGATATTTTGACTTTGCACCCAGTTGTTTAATTCTGGAGCCGCAGAAGCGGTTTTCCCTGGCCGCCTGCCGGTGACACTCCCATCTGCTGGTGGCCCTAGTGCACTGACCGTGCTGCCGCTCCCCGGGTGTCACCGAGGAAGGCTTGGGCAGAGATGGGGGCAATGACACTGGTGCAGCACAAGCTTTCCTCAGAACCTGCAGCTGGGAAGTGCTCCAGGGATGACCATGGGTCATCTCTTCTCTGTTTCCTAAGAACTGCATTAGACATCACCCTGCCTCTGGAATTTCCATGGACCCCCGTGTATCCTGATACTTAATGCTGTGTTTTAAATTTTATGCCATCACTGCAACGTGCTGGCTGAGAGGGACCCTGCAAAGCCTCAGCCTATCCCCTGCTTGAGCTGGTTCTGCAAGTTTACCCAAGATGGACATCGAAGATCTTGCCAAGCAATCCTTTCCAGATTTACAAACCCTCAAAAATTTTTCCTAGCACCTTATCTGAACCACCCTTGTCAAAACAGGGACCCATGACATTTTGCCCTGAAAGATAAGCAGAGTGCCACGTTCTGCCACTTTTTTGTATTAAAAGGAAAGGTCACTGCTGCTGAGACCACCAAGCTGGAATACTTGCTTTCTCAAGCAGTGCATTGATTTTTCATCATTTCCTGTAGCACTTTGCACCTGCAGAATGTGACTTTTCAAATATTATCTCATAAATAGTGTTTATGCTCACTTTGCACTGACATACAAGAGCCTTACTTCACAGCAGCAAAGAACCATGCTGGGGGGGACTATTCACCATTGAGTGCTGGACTAAATGTTGGCAAAGTCAGTATATAAAAGACACAGGTTGGATAGAAGGTAAAAATAACATTAAATACCTCTGGAGAGGTAACTGGAGGATTACTATTTAAATAGAATATAACAAGATGCTTTGTGTATATTTTTAAAATCTGCGGCCAGATTTTGCCACTTGTTCATACAAAGTAGCACTGATGCCTTGAGAAATCTCCTTGGTCTCAGAAGGACAGGGCAGGGAAACAACAGCAGCCAATCCCAAAGACATTCTGTACCCTGAGGAATGCCACTGATTTGGTAGTATGAGAATGTACATTGCCTAAAGTTAATCAAGTTCTTATGCCTCATCTGAAAAAAGTACTAAGGGTTAGAATAGTGCATATAGCATCTGATTCTGGGTACTCAGTATTGTAAACTGGCTAATTCCAGAGCTTGTCAACAGAGCTTGCTGTTACCTCCTCACCACATAAAAAAGAAAAAGCTAATGACTTCCCAGGGACCTTTTTACAATTATCTCCTCACGTCCTCAGAAATCTTCCTAAAGACCAAGGGACTTAAAACTGGGTGAAATGCTGGCCTCTGTCAAAATATATTTCAAGGAAACATTCCTTTAACTTTTTTTTCCTGCCACAATTTAAAAATAAAACAAAAAGCAACATTTTTTTTTCTTTTAAAAGCATCAGTGGGGATGGAAGCAAACCAAATTACAGGCTCTAAGGACAACCCTCTGCCTGCATTTACTGGAAATGCTGTTGGTAGGATGGAAACTTCTATCAAACTTTTTATTCAGTGGTGGAAACTAGGGACTCTGTTGTCTTTTGTACCAGGCATTTACATTTCATTAGTTTATATGCTGTTCCCAGCTGGGAGCTTGCTTTCTGCTGATGTCTGATTGAGGGGCTCACCTGAGGAAGGGATGTGATTTACAGACACACACTGGAAAGCCAATTGCCCCTGGCACAACGATGGGAGTTGTGCAGTTCCTTTGACAGCAAGAGCAGCAAACCTGTCGAGCTTCCCATGACGAGCATGGTCAGGGTTTGCCTCCTGCTCTGCTGTTTCTTGCACACCCAGGGAAGAAAGCCACAGCTTTTCTCCCTGCTGCAAAGCAACTGGTTGGCTCTGCACCTCTGTACCAGCTGTGGTCAGGGTTGTACGAAGAGAAAGTGACAGCTGAGATGGGAACGAACCAAGGCATCCAACCAGCCACAGCCAAGAAACAGCATGAAAGGAGAGAGACCTTAGTTTTAGTACCTCATTTGGAGAGTGCCTTTCTTAGCACAGCAGCATTGAGCACAAGATTGTGACCTGGGGTGTTGCATTCTATAATGGCCCAGGTCTGAGCAAAGGCAGATTTGTCCCTGGGAGTGCAGGGAGGGGGGTGTTTTGTGGGGATAAATGCTTGTGGCCCAGGAAGGCATCTCCCCAGCCTGGCGGGGCACTGCTGGAGAGAGTTCTCTTCCCCACAGCATTCACATTGCTGCTACAATGCACACATCCATCTGAATTGGCTCCAAAGGGAAGGGGGAAACCCCACACTGGAAGTAACAAGTGTAAATTGCCATCAATGCTCAGAACAGTACTGCAGAAGGCTCCTCAAGCACAGAATGAACGTGCTGAGAAATTTCTCTTTCTTCTTAAAACCCTGTGTTAAAAGCAGGGACAGAGGTCCCTTTTGTTCTTGTCCCTCTCACATCAGGGAAGCTTGAGTGGGTCTGTCCTTTCTCCCCTCAGCGCACCATGGCCTGACAGCATAACCAGACCATCCTGAAATACTGACACTGCTGACTCTACAACGAAGCAGCCTGGCCCTGGGGAAAGAGAAAAATGAACAAAGATAACAGTATGGAACAACATTTTCAAAGAAACCTCTATGACTTAGTACTGTCCTCAGTGACCATGTCTAGTTGAGGTTTGTAGGTTCCTAAATCCCTTTAGTACTGCTGATGCATTCACTCATGACTAAAAACAGAGCTTCTTGTTTACTGAAGGAGGTGCAGTTAAAATAATCATCATCAACTAAATACCATTAGTGAGGCTGTACCCTGTACATACGGCCACAAAGTCAAACTCAGGTCTGTTACTGCAATTTTTAGCATAGAGAAGTAATTGCATACGGCTGAACGTGATAGGGTTGGTCAAATCCAATTCAAATAGCTTCTATTTCATGGAAACCCTGTCTGAAAAGGCATGTAAATATTCTTAGTCCAGCTCTTGTTCATGATATTCTGTGTTTTCACTATTTTAGGAAGCCTGAGATACTATTTTTATTTAGCCTAAAAATAATAAAGGCTTTTCTCCAATCCTCTGAGTGCCTTAACTGAATTACGTCTGCATTAGAAAATTCCAGCTCTGCTAAAATCAGACAGCCATCGCCCCATAATGTCTAGGAGGTCTATCAAGGAAGAATGGTGTCTGCCTCCACCAGAAATATATCCAGAGGTGTCTCGTGCAAGAAGTTTAGCTCTGGAGAGGTACCAAATCAGTTTAGTGTGGTGTGGAGAAAACCCATTCCAAGTCTTTGAGCCGCTGCAAAGACAGCCAAGCCAGCTGGCTTCTCTCTTTTCTAAAGAAATCTTTCAAACAAGCACCTTAGTCCAATGTCCATGGACAGAAGGGAACAGGACCTTGGAGCTTTTATTATTGACCACAATCAATTCGGGAGCAACAGTCCAAGGAGCCCTGCAGGCCAAACCCCTCAGATCAAAGGTTTTCAGGTAGTGCCTTGGCCTCTTTCTGTAGAGATTGGCCATGGAAGGATGATTCATGACCTTCTGTGTCATGGACTCCCAGAACCTCAAGCCTGTGAGTCCCACTCTTAGTTCCCAAATGCTCTCATTTGCAGCCTGCGTCCCACCGTGAGCCACCCTGGAGGAGGCACCAGGGTTCCAGCACAGATTGTGTGGCTGCCTGAGTTACTGGTGGTCTGCCCTGCTCAGGGCAGGGCCAGGCCTCCTCTCAGAGCACTTGCCTTCTTGTGTTAGTACTGCTGACAGTGTTGGAGAACAGTCTGGCTGCTGCCAAATCTATATATTGGTGGCAGCTAAATCACGCACTTCTTAAAAAGGTGGCTGTATTTCCAGCCGGTTGCAGTGAGACAGGCTCTCCCCTTTTCAGTGTCATGAAAATAATCCACACAAACACCCATGAGGCTGACCTTCTCTGAAGTTTGCCATCATTGAGAGGGAAAGAGAAAAAGCTACTTCCTTTCTACAGATGTTCTCAGAAATAGAGTGATTTCAGCAAAGCCAGAGAGATTTCCAATTCCTCTCTCAGATGAGGAAGACAGCACAGTCATATGCCTTGCCCAAACCCTCTTTGCTATGAACATGCAGCCAGTGTCATGGGGGGGAAAAAAAGGAAAAAAAAGATGAAGGGAGTAGAGTGTTGGTGGTGGTTTGTTTTTTTTTGGATTTTTTTTTTTTTTGGCTGCTATTTCTGCGGTTACAGCTACAGCTAAAGGCAGCAGTAGCAGGTTACAGAAGAAACTGAATATGCTACTGTGCAGAGGTTCAATTCAGTAAACTGGGCAGATATAAATGGGCTTTTAAACTTCAGAAATTAATTTAAACAAAGCACAATTATCTCTTTCAATGAGGGCATGTCCAGAAAGCACCAGCTGGACACAGTACAAGGTAGCTCAGGCGTATGCTGCGACGTTTAAAACCTGAAGCAATGAGAACTGCACTGAAGCTTGCTCTGTTTTATTTCCATTTGGCATCCAGGAGCTAATGGAGTGAAGGAGCTTGAACAAAGTGCCTCAGTCAGCCTCTCTGTGGCTTATGCCCTGAGATGCCCCTGGCCAACAAGTCTGTCCTGTAGTCCTCCAGAGGGCTCTCCCAAATGCAGGATGGAGGACTGCAGCCACCCCCAACCTCCTGGCTTGAGCAAAGCAAGACAAGGAATACCTAATAATTAGTGAGGGATTAAAAACTTGCTGCTCAAATTGCAGGGGTGGCAGAGAAGGACATGCTCTGAATGAGCTATGAATCCTTACTGTACTGCAACATGGATCTCATGCAAGCTTGCATGGAGTGTGTGGGCACAGCTCCTCTTTGCACCATGAGGCTGGGGAGAGCCAGGGGCTGCTGCTGTGCCTCAGCCTTCTGCTGAAGGGGGGTCAAATCCCTCTGGGCTGAAAGCACCAGCCTCAGGTCACGCTTTAATGATGTCCACAGACTGTGTGGAAAAGCTTCATGCTGCCCAGCAAAGCAGCTGAAACTGAGCTGTAAGATAATCAGTGAGAGGGAATCATGGTTAAACATTATCTAGAAATAGGGCCGGCCCAGAATATAAACTCTGGCTCCATGCTAGGAAAAGATTAGGAATGAGGGGGGAAAATGTAGTGAAGGTCTGCTATTCTGACAGTTATCATCCACACTTCAGTGCAGTATATATGACTTTACTGTTGTCCTGCACTTTTGTTCCCAATTCTCTCCCCAGTTGTGTGTGTGTGCATGTGTCTGTGAGTCTGTCAAGCAGCTCTGTGGTGTTTTACTGCCTGCTGGGTTAAACCACAACTACTGTCTCCTATTCTGCTCCCATAGCTGTACTTTCTCTGGTCATTGGTTTGTAGCCAGCCAAACTATTCCTGCAGAGCCCAGCAGAGCTCGTGGTGTTAAACCAGCCAAGCATGCTGCCAAGGCAAATGCTAACTTTCCAGAATCTCTTCTCAGGATGTCCAGAGCTTGACAAAATGGGCATGACTCCATGGATCTCGTGAGCCACTGTCTGGCTACACAGGAATTTATAGCTACATGATTGCTACAGCTTCAGCTAAAGAAGAGATATACTTAACTTGTTTTGCAATGAAATCTTCATTGGACAATGCAGAAGCCAAGAAAAGAAAACCATTCTCAGCTGGGGTCTCTCAAGTGTATTCTTCAATCAGTCAGGACTGCAGAGAGAAACTTAATCCTAAATCCCACTCTTTGTGACCACAGTTAGGAGTAGCAGTGACTGACACAAAGCAAAATCTCCTCCCTTTGATTGCAGTGCCTCAAACCCCTGCCCTGGGGTCGGAGAAGTCTGATCTGTGACTGCACATTGATGTTTGTGAGTGTGACAATGACACTTAAAAAAATGCTATGAGAAGACTATAAAGGAAAAGGTATCAATCAACAGCAGCATGGAACCTCTTCATGTCCTTCCTTAATGTGTTAAATAATGACTGAATAAAGTAAAAGTATATAACAGCTGAACGAAATATTAGACTGCACAGAAACACATGGCATTGCTCAAAATATCAGCTTTTCCTGCATGGAGAATTAGCGCTACTTCTATATGGACTTAGCCATCACAACTTTCCATCCACTCCAGCTTTTGAAACAATTAATCACATGGAAGCCAGAGCAGGAAATCCTGCTGGGGAACCAAATGCTTTTGGTGAAAAATCCAACAGCAATGAAAACAAATGCACCTGACTTTCCGGGCTGTGCTTAAAGAAAGTCCCCATTAGTTACAGTGACAGATGTGAATATTTCTGTTTTCCTGTAGCAAGTTTTTCTTGCCAACTTTAAATCATATTAAGTGATATTAAATAAATATCATATTAACTAAGTGGGGGGCAGGAGAGGGAGGAATCTTTTCTTAACTGGCTTCAAGTATCTGGCCTTCTCCTTGTCCAAAAAACCTTTTCCACCCACCTGGCCCTAAGAATATTGGCTGTAAAATCAATCAACAATCTGATGAAACCAGAAGAAACTCAGGTAACACAAGCATTTCCCAGGTGTTCAGTGTCCAGATGCAGAAAGTGCAGAGAGGTTTTATCAAGTGGAAATACTCACAATGTCCAGACTCATACAACCAACTAAAATCAGCATATTTGCTGACTTCAGGGAGGGAAAAATGTCCATCTGAGCACCTGGGACAGATCTGTAAGGACCAGCTCTGCCACATTGAGTGGAAGGAGGTGTGAAACCCCAAGTGTATTCGAGTGAAAGAGGGGACAGCAGAAAGCTACTCAGCTTGGATGGTGGGATTGAGGACAGGAACAGGGAAAGCAGGATTTCCAGGAGACAGACTGTAACAGGAGGCAATGAAATGGGCTGTGATTTTACCATTTGTTCCATAGAGGCTCTCAGGACAGCCCTGCCTGACACCAGAAATCACATCCAAGAAATGACAAGCTTAGAGTACAACAAATGTGAATGGTAGAATTTCTTTTATGAAAGGGATAAAAACCTCCACCATAACAAAAGTAGTAAGAACGATGTCCAATATTGCAGCTCTTTAACCTTGGCCGAAGAACAACCAAAACGTTTTTGCTGATATTTAAAGCAAATTAATCAGCATGAAACAGACATTCTCTGCTTATGAAGTTTCAATCCAAATAGTTGCAATTTGGCAAAACTATGAGAGCTGAAATGAATTATTGTTGCTGGAAGTGCTGATCCATTTTAGCTATAGGTGGTGTACCCGCATCACTTGCCATTATGCACAAAATTCAGTATTGCAAAGACAGAAATGAAGGCTGACACTGTTAATCACTAACACCTAAAGCATTGTAAGGAAATCAGGGAAAGCAGGTTTTTTCTTCGAGTTAAGAGGTGGTAATTTCACCTTCTATTGCAGAGAAAACATTGGTTGCTGAATTTAAATTTCACAGGTCAAAAATTTTTTTACAAATCCCTCCAGGTGGTTTCTAGTCCATGCAGTTAACTGAGCCTGTGAATTTTGAGACCCCCTCAGATAGACATCTTGTTTTCCAAAGCCTTTTGGAAAGCCTAATAAAGATGAAACGAGAGGCATTTTATTATCCATTCCAACACAGAGGCCAGGAGTGGGAGCAACGGGGGATGCTGCTGGACCCAGGGACACAGGTGCTGTGTCTTCTCTACAGTAGAAGCTCAGGGGTGAAAATGTGGGCATAGTTTGTATAAGATATGGACCAAGTTGTGTAGGAGAGTGAGGGTGAAGAAGGTAAAAGATGCAATACAGAGGAGCACACATGAGATGGTAAGAGGTGCAGAAGGAGCACACAGTGGGTGCACCAGTCTGTGAGCTGCATTGACAGTTGCATAAGAAGAGATCAGTATAATGGCAGCATCCTGGGTCTTGAACATAAATTATTCAGCCAGGTTCTAGGGGAATATTTTTGCTATTACCTAAGTGCGACAGGTGAATGTCAAAGTAAGTTCAAACACAGAGACCCCCAAAGACTCACTGGGATGAATGTTTGCTGGGCAAGAGCCTTTAGGATCAGAATTGTACTAAAGCACATTAAAAAAATGTGCAGAAGAGCACAAGTGTCTCATTAAGTAGTTCTCAAAACCCACACCCAAAGGCAAGCTCAGTTCCCAGTTTACCACCCGGCATGTGTCCTGTGTAAAAGCAATGGGAAGCAGCTGGGGAATGCAGAGCTCTGCTCACACGCTCTGCAGAACTTCCCAAAGCTGGCACAGGCAGAAGGAAAGTCCACAGCCCCAGGGGTGTCAGCAGTTTCCCCCCCACATTTCTGCTCTGGAAAGGGGATACTCAATGATTCATAGCAAGCTGCAACACTGTGTGGTGCCCCTATAGAAATACTTCATTCAGAAGAGGCTGTGTTGCCAGACAATGCCATGGGAAACATGACACATTTATAGCTCTGTATGGCAAAAAGCGGGTAGCCAAGTGTACAATGAATCTTGAAATCTTTGTAGGAGCCCCATAATTGTTTCTGTGGGCTGATGGGGTGAGAACAGGGAGCTCTGTGCCTTACCAACCATAGGTTCCTTTCCATTTAACTTTAACCAATTACACCTTCACTATAATTTTAAAGCATCTGTTGCATGTTTGGTTCTTTAACAAGGACTTCTAACCCATATTACCCTCTTTTAAACTTTAAAGGCATATCTCCAGATCAACTGAACATGGACAAAGTAGAAAGTGAACGGAGCCATTACCAGAAAAGCATGGAACAGACTTCCCCTGGATACGTGTTCCTACAGTCCTTATATCAGGATGAAGTGACTTGCCTGTGATGGAAGAACAAATCAAGGGCAGAGCAAAACAGAACTGAGGTAACTTGATTCGAAGTAGTTTACTCCAAAAGGCTTAATCCTTCCTAATGGGCTCCTAAACTCCTAAAGGAGTTTCTCTGAGGGACATCCAGGGTTGTTACACACTACCCTCCCTCTCCTGCCTCTGTGAGCCATATGCTCAGTGCTGAAGGTGTCTGAGGAAGAGCGGGTATCACTTCTTGAGAGAGTCAAGTGTTTTCAGATGATCCTTGCCTGTCCTGCACCAGTAGGGCACCAGTGGCCAGCTGCTGCAGGAAGAAAAAAGGTTCCACACACATGGTACAAAAGCAGCCCATGTTGTAACAGAGGATCCCCCCAAAATGAAACCCATGGGATTCCAAATCCCCATGTCACAAGATAGAATGCTGCCATCAAAAGCAAAGTGCTCTTTTCTTGTCCTGAACAGCCACATCACGTGAATATCAGGGACATGGAGGGCTTTTATGGCTGTTTTTCTGATCCTTCAGTGTTAATCCAATGTTTTTGTTCTTCAAGTTCTTTTACTTTCACATTTAGAGTATAAGGTCACTTTCAGTTCACTTCCATAGTAAAGGGTAAACCTGTCACTTTGTTCCAGCTTTCCCCAGGAATTGTTATATTATCAGCCACCCAAACACCAGCACAGGGACATAGCCTAGGTTTTTATCATTTCAGCAGGTTCTCCCTTGGGCACATGCATAACTCAGTCCAAACAAGCTCTCACAGGGATTTAGTTCCCCACTGCAGCACACAGGCCACCCTCTCTGGATAAGATTTGGACATCCCAAATGTGAGTGTGGCTGAGGAACCGGCTGAATTTAAGCAAATGAGGCACTTCTCCCTGGGGGCCACACCTTCACCAGGAGAGCTGCAGTATTTTGAAGGGGTGCACTGAGCTTTCTCCCCATCCTGGGAACACTCAAAGCCCAAAAGGCAGGATGCCCACTGCAGCAGGGGGCCAAGCTGAGTGCAGATCAAGGCCAGGCTGTTCAGCCTGGTTGTTTATATCCAAACCTGCTCAGGATGCTGCAAAAGGACAGAGGGAATAATGTCATTCCCTGTCCAAAGACAACCTCTCTCTGCAGGGAGGTTATGCTGCTCTTTCAAGAGCAGCCAAGAGCAGAGTGTGCTCTGCAGTGCCCCGCCCTCAGGAGCAGCAGGAGCCTGTCCCAGGGAGTGCCTTGTGCATCCCGAGGGCCGAGCCCCCGGCAGCTGTGCCGATGCCACTGGGAGCTGCCAAATCTGCTCACAGCCACAAAGGCCCCACATGCTCCCGGGAGCAGCCCCTGCACGTGGCTGTAATTCTGTCTGAATTCACCCTTGAACCCTGTGGGCTTTGCAGGCTCCTCCTCTCACCCCTCCACGGTGCCGTGCGGACAAATCCCTCTTCATTGCATTCAAGGGAGGGAATATATAAATAAAAGCTGCAATAAAGAGGAGCACACAGCCCTGACTGTGTATAGGGAGCATCTGCTGGAAAGGAGCCAAGTGGCTACTGAGCCCTTGAAGTAAAAAACAACAACCGGTTTTCATGAGGAATTACAAATCAAGACAGAAAGAGAATTGAATTAAATGAAATTCCAAAGAGAAGCAGCACAGCTACAGCAAAGCCCCTGGTACTTGGGAGGAAGAGTGTTTCTCCCCATCAGTGCTGCTCTGCTGGGAACCTCTCTCATCTTCCCCTTGGCTTTTTGACCTGTCTGAGCATTCACACAACCTAAATATTTATAGAATTTATTTCCCAGTGCTCTTTTGGACCTTTGGGAATGTACAGTGTGTCTTGTTTGGGTCATCTCCTCACTGCTGCTGCTGCAGAGGAAGGGCTGGCTCTCCCTGGCAAAGATCAATATGGTATCCAGATCCTCCATTCCAGCTTCAGCAATCCTGATGGGAAGCCAATGGATTTCTCAAGTCTATCCATTACACTTTCTGATAGCATTTTTGGTTTTGGCTTTTCCCCCATCTCTGGACATGTTAGAAGGAGTCACTGGCAGAGCAGGCCTTTGGACTGTGATTGTCCCTGTAGGACCACCAGACCCTTTTGTTCTGACCCCTGTAATTGGGGAAATAATGGCACAGCTTTGATGTAAAGATGCTTGTTCTTTTTGGGTTTTGGTTTTGTTTTTGTTTTCATCTTGAGAACATAAAATCTTCTGGATCAGACAGGCCTTGCTCAGGGCAGTGTTCCTAGAAGCAAGATTGGTTTAGCTTTAACCTCCAACTGCACCCTGAGCAGGAACAGGCCATGGGTGCAGATGGACATAAATTCCTCTGGCTCAGTTTTTGCCGGCCAGATGCAGGTGGCTCCTGGCCAGAAACATGGGGCTGCATGAGTGAGGCCCTGAGCCTGGCATGGGGGGCAGAGTCCTCTACACTCAAACCCAGGGGTGGGAGTTGACTCCCCCGAGACCCCCTTGGCAGGGCAGGGTGCCAACATCTGGCTGGGATGGCACATCTGCTTGGCACAGCTGCTTCTGACACAGGCAGGAGCGTCACGCCCACCTGACCACTCAGAGTTACACCGTTTTAGACTTTTTTCTTTCTTTTAATTTGAATCTCTTGCAATTTTACTTGCAAACTCTTGACAACCAAGTGAATTGTGATTTACAGTGAATTCCTTGCAACACCATCCAATCAGGGGAGACCCCACCAAAAAAAGAAATCAGCAAAATTTGTGGGGTCTCTTGTATCATCTGCCACATGACCCCAGCTGGGGAGGAGGTGGCTCACGCCTTTACCACCCTGCCTGGATGCCAAGGATGAACAAGACAGCTGAGAACTGTTGTGTGAAGCAGGGTTTCATTAAAATAAAATACACCAAGCCCATTGCATTGTATTGATTTGTAATTCTCACCAGTTGTTGCTTTCATAAAGTAATTGCAGATGCTCAGTCTTGTTGCTTGCAAAGGAGCAGTCAAAATCTTTGTCTTGCTTAACAGCTTCTGCATCAAAGACCTCAGGAGAGAGGCTTGGACACTTTAAAAGGATCAGCAATTATTTGTAGTGCTGGCTTTGCATTTAGTTTCCTTGCATATTCATGCCAGTGATATTTTAACATGCACATAACAGGAGGAAAGGAAGACTGACAGTAGGGGATCCAGCTGAAGTGAAGCAGATGTCTTTTAAATTCAGAACACATACAGCACAGAAACACTGAATGATCGAACACAAACTAGAAGCGAAACCAGAAAAAACAGACTTTATACTTAAAACTGAGCACTGCAGAAAGAACAAAGAGTCTGAGTGGTGCAAAACAAACTTATATTAAAAAACTCTTCACTCTGAACACCCTACTGCATTGCCAAGGAGCACAGGTTAGGAATTTCAATAAACTTAGTTTTATGTTGACTGCGTCCCTTTAACTATTACTTTTTGGCACAGCATGTAGGACACCTCCAGGCCAAAACACAAGCGATGTTGAAAGTGCAACTGTTCCTTCCCCTTGGGAATGAAAGTTTTCTGATTATTATATAAAAACACTTGGATGTATTTTTTAGAGATTCATCCCATTAGCAGCTATACTATTAGCAGTGAGTCAGAGAACGTTTTGCTGGTGTTTTAAAATATGTAACTTAAGGTCAGAACTTAACTACACCAAGCAAGCAGGCCTGGTGTGAAAGAGCCTTATTCTCTCCGGTGGGATTGCTCTAATGAGCAAGGGCTGGCAGCATGTGATCTTAGATTGTGAACTGTGTAGAGCAGCTTTGTTTTAATTGCAAGGCAGTGGGCACATCCAGGCAGGAGCAAAACGTAAGGATAAAAGAGCAAGTGTAGAGAAACGGCAGATAATTATAAAATGAAAAAAGAACCAAGGGTGGACAGTTTCTCTCTTTGCTGGTTAATCTGGGAAACTTATTCCACTGTGGCAACAACCAGTGGTCGTTAGAGGAGCGCTGTGACACCAGACAGTAAAAAAAGCTCAAATCTAGGCTTTTACAACATAGGCCTGAAGACCAACATTCAGCTTCCCTGAGAACACTCTTCTAAAAGCAGACCTGAAATGTAACCCACATGCTTGAGGCTATCTTTGGTGCAGGAGCCCTTCTGGGTAAACCAATGTGATGACTCCTTGGCAGTGGAGCAGAGTTACTTACAGCTCTGATTTGGCTTTTGCACAGCACAGATGAGGCCATGGGGAGAGGCTCAGCTGCTTTGTTTTGCTGCTACTCACTTAAGATTTTATGAAATTTTGAGCCATACAGATTAGACAACTGCCTGCCCTCCCACACTTTAATTTCACTTGGGTTTCAGGGAAATCTAAAAAAAAAAAAAAAAAAGAAAAGAAAACTCAGCTTAGAACACAGCTTCTGTTTTGGGAATGTGCCCACTGGCTTAAGCCGCACTAGAGGGTTAGCTTCTCCCAGTATGGAGAACATTCCATAATACAGCTCCCACTTTCCCCAAAAACCTTGTGTTTCCCTGGGCCCTTGCGCAGCCATGGGCTGGCTGTGAGGCAGAATCACCCAGCATTCACACTGTTTTGCTTTTTGCCCGGGTATGTTTCTATTAAATCTTCTTCCCTGCCAGAACCACAAAAGATGATGCAAAGAGGAAAAAAACGCCGAGGCTGTCAGTGAAACCCTTCCTGAATAAGGTGACATAAACCTCGCATACAAAAGATTAAGCTTAATCTCTGAAAGGGAACAGCAGAAAGGCTGCTAGACTTTAAAATGAGCTACAACAGCTGTGTTTTGGTTGGCCAACAACAGCTCCGCGTTGGCTGAGGCTGGCTCGGCTCATGTGAACAAGTCAGATTATTAAAATACAGCGTTCAGCAATCCCATCCTTGGAGCACTTGACAGCGTTGCCTTCTCCTTTGTGTGTCGCTGCTTTGACTGAACGTGGTAACAAAGCAAAGTGGAGTAATAATGTGAGGTGCCCATGACAACACTCAGTGATAATCCTATGGTGCTGTCCTTAGTTGAAAGGAAAAGATACCATTTGCTGGCTTAAAGCACTGTCTTTTTGTTTCAAAAGTACCTTTTGGGTAGGGAAATGCATGTCTTTCTCTTTGTCTGGCTTAACTGCTGGGCTTAATTGGCCTTATTTTAGAGCATAATAGATAAATCAGCAAGACATGGCAGAATTCAGAATAAATCAGACTAGAAAGCTTTTCATAACTTGCAAGTCACCACAGAAAGAGAGAAACTGCCCATTTTCTACAGTAATAAGCTATGCTACCAACCTGAACAGCAGTTTAAAATAATTAACAATACCAAAAAAGAAAGGGTGTGTATATGAGTGGTTCTGCAGAGCCACTCCACCCAGTACAAAGGGAAAAAATTAACTGGGTGGACCTGCATTCCCGTGCCAGTTCAGAATGACTGCACTTTATATTTCTGTGCCTGGAGATATACATTTCTTGCACGTGATCACAAGCATTGAGGCAAAAGAAGAGCTTGAAAAGCAAAGCAGGACTAAAAAAACACTCTCAAGAAAAGAAATGGAAGGAATTTCTACAATAAGATAAAGAGCAACTTGCAGTGAATTTTCAGGAGCGCTGATTTCCTTCTTCACAGTAATTATATCATTTATTAGGCAATGTTTCCTGTAAGATATTCGGTATTATTGTGGGAGGATGTCATAACATCTATGTTTATTAGATAACTTTGGGGACCTTGCTGTGGCAGACTGTAAGAGAAAAGAACGAGAGAGATAAATCGTGTAAGAAGGATCGAGTGCTCTGTTTGAATGCGAAGGGCACCACACACTTAATGGAGATGGGAAATAACCGTGCAGTGCCCTTTCTCCTGCAGATGTAAAATGTCTGGTATTCAGCTTTAAGCTGGTATTTAGGACATCTCTCATACTGATAATAATCAGAAAAAAAAAGGATGCAAGCCCTGCCAGTTCCGGCTGGGAAGGAAGGAGATCAAAGGAGCAGAAAGTGTATGTGCAGAAAGGCTGGGAGATCTGGAATGGGAGAAGACTGAAGGAAGGATCCTTGGGGCGACAAAAAAAGCCTGTACCATACACAAAAAAAGCTCACAGAGCCGCTAAATGTATTTTTTACAGAGGGATTGCTCAAAAGGGCTTTCACTGCCAGTGAAGGGCTTCAGGAGGTTTCTACTCTGGAGCCTGGAGGTTGATCAACAGCTCTGCTGTTGATGGCAGCCTGGGGATCACAGAGCTCTGTGCCATCGCTTTGGGACAGGGGCTGGAGGCCAGGGTCAGACAGAAAAGTGGGCTGGGCTCTGACATAGGTCCAAACAAAATAAGTTATGATAGCTGTGTTGGTCTGGGTCTGGTCACCATCACCTCTTTGTTGATAAGTTTGTTTCCTCAGGAGAGTGCAAGGATGAAAACCAGCACCATTCACTCCACCTTCACAACAAATATATTGGACTAATACTTATTTAAAAAAAAAAAAAAGAAAAAAAGATGGAAGTGTAGTTTTTGTCTGGAAAAATAAAAGTCATTGTCTCAGTTGTACAGAGAGAAATATTTGAAGTATTCAGGTTTTGTTTCTGGAGTCAAGTCAACTTGATTTCCTCTCCTTCAATAGGATGTCCCTTTGGTATTTGACATATTTTCTGTTTTTTGAAATTCCAGTTTTATTGTTGTTGTTAGTGAAATAGATTTTAAGTGTCCTCCTAGCGTCCACTCATGAATAAATGTCGATTTATTCATTTCCTAAAATCCATCATCTTGGCTGTGTAATCTTATTTGGGGTGACACTACTGCACGTTTGTATGGGGCTCACTCCAGGTCTGCTCTCAACCAGCACCTCCGTGGAGAGCTGAAGATATTGGTGCTGTCAGCTCTGTCAGCAGATCTCAAACATCAGCATCACAGATCACTTGGCGGAAGCAAAATCTCCTTGGCAAACCTCAAGGTGGAGGAGGGGAATTAAATCCAAAACACCCCAAGGAATGGATGTACCAACCTCATCTGATGCCAAGAGCTTGGGCATTTTCACCTCTTGCTTCACTCGGCTCTTTCTTTTCCTTGTTGTGTGCACGAGTTGCTACTGTCAGACTGAAGCAGGGGGAACTTGGTGAGAAGAATACAGACTCCAAGCACGCTCTGGAAGCTGACATGTAGGTCAGATAGTGGGAGAAGGGGGTAGGATACATCAGAGCACTTGGGGTGCTTGGGAGAATAAAAGCTGCACACAGCTGAGTTTTTTACGTGCTATTGCTCTTCATAGCCATGTCCAGTTTATGGAGCTGGGAAGCTTTTTCTTTGTTTAAAAAGTAAACTTTATGGATCAGCAACAAAATGGTAAGGTCAGTCTTCACTGTAAAGTTTTTATTTACAGCAATGATGGAGCGCAGAAAGAAAAACTTGGGGTTTAGCCCTTCAGAGTTTGGAGTGACTGCAGTTAGAAATATCACCCTTTGACTTGTAGAAAGAGCACATTTGATCTGGGAATTGCTCAGACAAGAAAAATCAATATCGACTGGTATAATTTGTTTTTGACAAAAAGTTGCTCTACTCTTGACTGCTAAAGGCTTTACACCATTTAGTAACAGACATTTTTCAAATAGATTGCACTGAAGACTCTAAAACTCACACACAGCTCTTCTCTTGGCTGATGGTTGGAGTTTTAGGTTCAAGTACGGTATAAAACAGCCAAGAGGAAGAGGCAGAACCCTGCAAAGGAAAGGTTGAGTATGGACTCTGTTGACATTAGTTCCTAGCTGGGAAAAGCTTTAAGCTGCACATGAGGGCCTGTGAATATCTGCCAGACTTTTCTGTCCAGGTGAGTTTCTCCATGGCAGAACCATGTCCTGCTCCAGAGAGGGTAGGTAGAGCAAAAGAGAATAGTGTCAGGCTCTGCTCTGCAGTAGCGTTTAAAAGTTGTAGGCAACCAGCATAATCATCCAGCTTTGTTCTTTCAGGGATAAGAAATTGTTCTTTTTAGATTCTGAGTTTTTTTCTGCACTGGGAGTTCTGCCTGTTTTTAAAATTTTGTCACCTGAGGAAATCTGTACCTAGAGGAAATAGCAAATTCATATCACAAGGTGTGTGCAAATGTAAACAGATATCTAAGCAAGCTCTGTCTTAATGCACAATTTGATTATTTCCTTTTTTTCCATCTCCATCTGCTGTCTGCATGTAGCTACTCTGGCATTTCCATTGCCCTGATTAACACCTTCTGCTAGAGTAATGCCGTCTGTCTTGTCACCATGTTGTCCCCATTATCTGAGCTGCAGAGCAGGGGTGGCATCCCAGTAGTGCAGGCATGTAATCACTGGCTCTTTCACTGGGGCTCTCTGAAACTGCAGGTGTAATTTGGTCTCTGATGTTTCGATATTCAGGTGGAGAATTGCACATGTGGATCTTTTGGAACAACATTTCTGTGATAAAAACGAGACTGGTGGTGGCAGTTTTCATAAAGGTAAAGCAGATGAGTTCTTACAAATTCTTTTGCCCAAATTAAACTCTT
This sequence comes from Cyanoderma ruficeps, assembly GCA_008694505.1. Lineage (NCBI taxonomy): Eukaryota > Metazoa > Chordata > Aves > Passeriformes > Timaliidae > Cyanoderma > Cyanoderma ruficeps. Next base: position 2,565,483 of record VZDJ01000056.1, on the reverse strand, counting down.
CCCCTTGGCGCAAAAAATTATCGTTTCTCTGTTTGAAGCGTACATCTGATATTTTGCTTTTTGATTAAGTATCTCTGCCTTCTTAGAGAAACTGCTGTTGTTACTTGATTTCATAAATTGAAACACTGAGGTAGGGAGGAACTTGTTCACTGCTCTTTTCCCTGAGGCTCTATTTAGGACCTGCACAAATTAACCTATAAATGAGTCTTATAATGCAGCTGCTTTATATGTGCTGTGTCACCTCCTCTATAAATAATTTTTTTCATTAAAAGAAGTCTATTAATGTCCATCAGTTCAGTCACTTCCATGGCCTCAGCAAGTCAATGTCCTCCTTGATAACAGCTTTCCTGTTTGGTTTCAGCAGTTTTCTCCCATGCTCCTCTAAGTGACCCCGAAAAATGTAACATGGGAACACATATGATCATCACTCCAAAAAGTACACAAAGTTTCATTTTAGGTAAAAAAAGCCTGAACAGCATCCTTTCTAAAAGAAACCTTACCTTGGTGGATGGGTAGGACGCACTGTACTTGCACCATAAGTGTCTTTCTGATTCACTTCTTTCACCACCCACTCCAGGGCACATTTCCCTGGGGAGATTCCCCGCAGCCAGGAGGTGATTCCATATGCAGCAGCCCACATTGCACCATCTGACCTTACCCTGCACAATATTCAAGCAGTGTTGAGCAACCAACTGTGTCAAGGATGCCAAAGCTGTGAGCTGTGCAGAGTTACAGGGGAGGCATCTCAAACTGGAGATACAGCAGGGATGAGGGATTAGTTACAAAATTAAGATGGAAAGGAGTGATTTGGAAACTTTACCCCTTCCCATAAGTACTGATTCAGTGAAGCGTTTTTATTCTGCACTGCAGTCATAGCCAGCAGCATATACAGAATAAGGATTGAAATATTTTGAAGTGCTGTCACAGTGTGAATGATTTTCTTTAGAGCATAAAATCAGACTGCAAAGTTATTTTCTCTCTGCAGCGACACAAGAAGAATATGAATGTCATCATCCCTGGCCCTGGGCATACAGGAATGCAGAACTGACCTTAAACAGATTCTCTTTTTCATTCTGAGTCCTTCTAAGAAATGTATAATCCAAAACAAATTCTGAATCTGGCTAGATGTCTCATAAGAGGAACAGGATTTCTGCATAGCTGAAACAGCATGACTTTGATTATTTGAAAACGCATGATTTAATCATTTCATTATGCACACCTTTTCTCAGCAGGCACCACAGCCTAAAACAGACAGGGACAAGCATTAGATAAAACAACATGCTTTGTAACTGAAGAGAGTGGAATCAAAGAGCTTAATCTTGCGAGGCACTGGTACCCTCAATGCCTTTGGACTTGGCTGCAGACAGCAGGAGTGCTGCACACAGCTGAATTGAGCTCTGGCAGAGTCCTCTGCTCAGAAGAAACATCCTGCAGGATGACTTTGATGTCTCCTTCCCCCAGTGCACATCTGCCCGTGTCCCACACTCCTCCCCCTCACCTGCTCACCAGTGGGGTGAGGAAGTGCTGTCAGTGTCCCAACACCCAGCACCAGTTCAGGCTGCTCTGACACCCCCACCTCCCTGCCATGCATCCATCCGACATCTGTCCTGGCTGGGAAATCATGGAAGAGACCTGGCTTCCACATCTAGCTATGAAGGACCCTTTCTACACCATATAGTCAACAGATACCCTCAGCAGAGTGTCCTTATCACACGTCACAGAGAGCTGCTCCCTCAGAGTGCACACACCATACTCCAGTTAGCTGGTAAGTCCATCATGTGGGGGTAGAGGGCAGACACCCTATTTTTCCCACTAAGAACACCTGGTGTGTGTCTCTTTCTACAGTGCCAGATCCTTTTTCTCTAGGAAAGAGTGGAAACAACAGGGCCAATGCTCTGTCTGATCCCAGATGAAAGGCATTCCCACTGCCCTTCCCTGCCTCCCCAAACACCAAGAAGAAAGAGATGGATTGCACAAAATAAAGTTTCTGCACAAAAGCAGGTTTTAACTCTTTAGAGCATCTCAGACAGAGAGGCATGACCACTGGCACAGCCAAGCACAAGTCCCTTGGACCCCCTAAATGGCATGGGATGGGCCCAGAGGCCATGCCCCACAGCTGGGGCCGGCTGAGGGTCTCTGAGGGCCCGAAAAATTTGATTATGATTGGGGAAACAGCCACCCATCCATTATCACTGTCACCACATCACTGTCTGGGCCAGTGGGGGCCGCTGGCTTCAATGGGGGCTGTGGGGCTGGGCCAAGGGATCATGGTGGGCAGAGGGGGCAGTTCTGGCCTCCCCCAGGCCCACACCAGGGTCCTGGGACTCTGACAATTGGGTTTGGGGAGATGGGACCATGCATGAGCAAGGTGGGCCTGAGCAGGGGGAGCAGCAGGGGACACCACCATGTGCTCTTTCCCTGCCACAGGCTCATTGTTTGACCTTGGGCCTGCTGCATCTGTCCCTCATAAACTCCTCTCTGCTCCCCAGGAAATGGGGTTTGGAGGGGTTTGGCACAAGCCTTGTAAGCTCAGGAAGGCCAGCCAAACCTGCCTGAAATCTGTGCAGAGGACACCAGGGGTATCCCCACCCACCAGCCCGTGGTGATGTGTTTCAGCCAAAGTGCAGAAACCCCACAAGGGAGAGCAGGGACTGCAGACTCGGCAGGGGAGAGAACCAGCTCACACGGCCTGCTCCCACTAGAAAGGAGCATGAGAACACTGACCAGTTTCCTGCAGACCTAAACTGGATTCATCCAGTGACCCAAGCAGGCAAAGCTCAGTCCCAGGTCCTAAAATGTGGTCTCATGGCCAATTAAATGCTGTTCGAAGGGCAGCAGAACATCAGGGAGTGCTTTGATCTGAGAGATGCCAGCCAGATGTGTAATATCTGCTCAGGTGTTTGCCAGGTATCAGTTTACAGTCCATGAACATCAGACAGACAGGTTTCTTCCTGGGTTTGCTAACAGAAGCAGCAGTTCTCAGAAATCACAGAGAACAGAAATAATCCCTACCTTTTTAAACATCAAAAACTGTAGAGCTTCACAGCTTCACAGTTCTGAAATTGAATTGAATGACTTGACTTGCCAAAACCAGAGATCAGAGTTCTAGGTCTTTCATGCCCCAGCTGAAAGCATCAATAGCACTCAAAGGAGGGCACAGAGCTGCCTTTCAAATACCGGTTGTGACTTTAGAAGCATTATTTGGTCTCACCCTTCAAACACAGTAACCTCAGTTCAAAATGGATGTGAGAATAAAAAGACTGATTTTCAACATGAGCATTTTATTATTTGAAGAACTGGTTTTCTTTTTTTTCTGAAGTTGTATCTAAAATTAGCCAAGGAATCTAAATTTTGAATAGGTTTTGAATTTAAAGTAAAAACATTTGAATTAATCTTTAAGTAGGAGGGCAGCAATGTGTTTTCTCTGCAAGCAGTGCACCAATTCAAAAGCAATAGTGATGTAAGAAGACTTGATCCCACAGGGATCCAGAGAAAAAGACATTTGGGATGAAGCATTCAATTCCCAGAAATTACTTTTCCCACTGATCCATAAGAATTCCAGGTCTGTTGACTTCTCCTCATGCTATAGGACCTCATTGCTCAACTTGAATATCTTTCTGCTTAGCTACAAATCCCTTGCCTTCATATATTGTCCCAGCACCTGAAATACCTGAACAGCTGAAGGTAAATCATGTATTTATCCTCCTAATGCCCCTCTGAGTTCTGGCACTGCTGCTACCTACCTTTTACAGCAGGGAAAACCAAGGCAGAGGGAATCTAAATACCTGGCTAACAGCAGTAGTTTTTTACTCATTGATCACTGCATTATTCACTCAGGTCATTATAGAGAAACAAAATGTTATTAACAACTGGATAACTGATTCCTGCACTAAAACCAGAACTATTTTCCTTGCAAACACACAGAAGGGGATCAGCCATTGTTTTACTCACCACAATACCTCTTTTGATACTCTAAGGGAGGCATGAGGAGAAAACACCATCATCATCATCTGGGGAATGATTTGGGATCTGACAGCAAACACTAGATTCATACATTTACAAATGTACATATATATAAACCATACCTATATTTTTATAATTTTATATTTACAAGCCTTCTATGCATATATAAACATATATTTAGCTATATATTTGGCAGAAAGATGTAAAAATATAACACCCATAACTGCTGTAAAATTAATTACCCACAAAGCAAAACACCCTGAAACCCCTGAAAATCTATTCCCTCTGACAAATACTTTCTCTTTTTTCCCTGTTTAGCACATCCCTGAGCTGCAAAACCCAGAACCACTTTGTGTCATAGCAGAGAAAAGAAAATAAGTCAGTAAAAGATTTAGAGACAATGAGAAGTTTTAAAGCTGCCTTTGCTAATGCTACCAGCACTTTCTTGGTGAACACTGGTGTGTGTATGCTACCTAAAGCTCACCTAAAATGCAGTGCTGATAATGCAAAACTCAGGGCCTGCTTAAAATGCTGAGTGGGGCATCTACAGAAGGGCACGAGCTGGTTTTGCTGACACTGAACAAGAAACGTCCCAAACCCCTGAGCTGTGAGCTTCTTGAACCAAAGCCTTGTATCAATTTGCTGATGCCTGGTCCTTGTGTTCATAACACTCCAGGTGTGAAGCTGCATCTGAGCTTCCCTGCACCTTTGCAGTGTTTGAAGAGCATGATCCAAATTTTGCATCTTGGGATCCGATAGACGGTGAATGGTTTAAAAGTAAATAAAAAGAAATCCCCTAAACCTACTGCATATTTTACATTCTCAAGCTTCTTTGAATCCATACGAATGTTAGGAACCAGTCAGACAACAGATGCATCAGGAAATTAGCTAATCTCTTCCAAGAGCACACATTAAAATGAAGAAAGAGATGAAGATCAGGGGACCTGATGCCCTTCAGGAGCTACTGCTGGAAGCTTTGCCTCCAGGTGATAAAGGGGGAGATGGTTAATCCAAGGCAGACCAAGGAAGATAACATTTCTGTACTTGTACAATTCTGTACAACATTAGTCCAGACAGGAGTCTATTAACAGTGTCTGATGGAAGCAATTGTATTATTTATTAAACTGACAAGATCAATTGGCTGCTTTGTACCCATATAAAGAGAACTATTGTACTTTCATGTCCTTTTAAACACTGAGAATAAAGCATTCCCCAGGGTGCTTTCATGGGCTGCCTTCGATTAAGAGTTCTGAGAACATCTGATATTGTCAGAGATGGCTCTCCAGATACCCAACTGGATTCGCAGTCCTCACAAAGAAGGAAGATGGTAGCAAATATAATTATCAGTGCACTGAGAAGGAAGGACCTTACCTGACCTAGAGGAGTGCTTTTACTCAGTCTTCCCAAAGATTAGGCTCTCAAAGCTGAGGGAGACTGACCTGCTTTTCTAGCACCAGCAGCAGTGTCAGGACTAGTGTCATGGCACAGGAAACTGCACATGGGATGTTCATTCTCTTCTTCACCAGAAAAATGGGAGGAGTGAAGGAAGATGACAGCTTCTAGTTACATGAGTAATTTTTTTAAGACCTAATTATGGCGAGCAAAAGTGTTGTGTAAATTATCAGCAGGTTGTGAGTTGTGCAATATATTTCTATATTAACTCCATGCAGCACTACAGGAAAGAGTGGCTGGAAAGCTGCCTGGTGGCAGAGGACCTTGGGGGGCAGGTTGACCGCAGCTGAACATGAGCCCAAGTGTGCCCAGGTGGCCAAGAAGGCCAGTGACATGCTGACCGTATCAGCAATAGTGTGGCCAGGAGGACCGGGGCAGTGACAGTCCCCCTGTACTGGGCACTGTTGAGGCCACAGCTCAAATCCTGGGCTCAGTTTTGGGCCCCTCACTACACAAAAGACATTGAGGTGCTGGAGTGTGTCCAGAGCAGGCAATGGAGCTGGGGAAGAGGCTGGAATACAAGTCTGATGAGGGCAGCTGAGGGAATTGGGGTTGTTTAGCCTGGAGAAAAGGAGGTTCAAGGGGGACATTATGGGTCCTACAGTCCCCTGGGAGAAGGTTGTAGCTAGGTGGGGGGTCAAGTTCTTCCTCTGGGGAAAAGCCTGAGTCCATTGTTATTTAGAACATGGCATTAACAATGTATGTTAACACACACCTTTTTCTGCAGAGTATTTTGAGGACTACATCCAGAGGATGCAATTCTATAAACTACAAAATAAGCACTTTCAGTCCATTCAGAGTGGATAAATATGCTTGATAAATTAATAGCAATGCTGTCCCAGAGCACCTGTTTCTGGGCAGTTATGGAATTTCCCAAACATCTGAATGCACCTTTTACTATGTGCTCCTAAACAGGGATGTGCACTGACTGCACCAAAGCTGGAACCAGCTTGGGGAAGGAAAAAACCCTTTGTGGGTATCAATGCAGTGTTTTTCTGAGTTTAATTGAATCGCAATTATGTGCTTATCAACCTAGAACTAAAGGCTCCTGCAAGCTGCCAAGTACTGCTGTGACTCCTGTATATGATGAAGCTCAGGCTGGGTTTCTCACAGCTTGTCCAGAGACTGGAGATGTCTCTGCTCACAATTACAGCAGAATAAACTCCTAACACCTCTGCTAGAGGACTTCTGTGGGTTTGTTCTAAATTTACCTCAATGTCAATGAACGAGTTTTGCCTTATATTCAAACCCAGCTTTTATATTAGATTTTGCCTAGTCCTTGCTGTGAACATAGAAAATACATCTATTTTAAGCTGAAATCTGTACAGTCAATGTTCTCATTTAATTACTGCCCCAAACAGTTTCAGAAACAGTGGAAAATAGAGCTACATGATATTTCCCTTAGTTCAATTTCATACTCTTCTATTTTTCCCAGTTCTTTACCTCCGCCACCTGCATTTGCCAACCTTACCAGCAGTGCCAAGAGACCTCATGGCCAACCAGCTCCAGTTTTGAGAGTGGTATTAACAATTCTCACTTTCTACTATTTCACTCATGCAATTTTAATCGGCAATCTGTTGCTACTTTATCCCTTCTGAACCTTACAAACCTTAAGATTGGTGCGCAGCGTCGGTCCTGTCACTCACCAGCAGGAACCAGCAAAGCCCGTGCCCCACCTCCCGGCTGCTGGACAGCACTGCGGGGATGCAGCTGCCAGAGCCCCTGGAAAAATCGGGACCTACTATGACTTTACAAAATACTGACCTTTCTTGGGTGAGGAAGTAAAAAGTGGCTAAAGATAACACATGTTTATGCATATAAATATTAAAAAATACATAATATATTTATTTATATAATTTTATCATGCAAATACAAATTAATTAATATGTACTTAAAACATATAAATATATTAAATACATATATACACACACGGAGATATATATACAGATATATATACACACACAGCAGCATCCTCTGCAAAGATCGATATTGCAGGAAATCATTGTTCCAAGATTTAACCAATCTGCAGCACTATTTATTTCTTCATTTTATGTATAAGCTGGTTTTCGAGGTATCTCAGTGTGATGCTGTCATCAGGAAGTGTCACAGGGGGAGAGGAAACTCAAATTCTCCTGAGGTGGGGTACCTGGTTCTCTCAGCACGAGGTGACTTTGGGAGAGAGCTCTGTAGAGAAACTGACAGGCAGTGGAGGGAGATGGTGAGGAATTACCCACAGAAATGAAAGGAAGGAAGAGGAAGGTATATGTTCCTGGCAGGGGAAGAGGACAAGGAACACAAGTGATGTAATACACAAACAAATATTCAGATTTGCCCATCACACAACACCAGCCAGTTCCCATCTTCCCACATCTACAACTTTCCTAGATTTTTGGACCATCAGTGTAGGCAAGGTTCCGTGGTGAGTTATTTACAAAAGTTTTCTTGTTCACATTTAAAACACCTACCAAGAGACGATTCATTAATTTTCTCACAAATTGCAATGAGAAAATGAATTCTTAGCTCTATTAATTTGTGTGTAAATTTGACAAAGACAGCCGACCTTGCCTGCAGGAATAACTGCATGTGCTCACAAGACAGTCTTGATGCCTCTAACCATCCTGTGATCCCAGCCTGCACTCACAGAAAAATACACATATTTCAAGGGAACAATTGTGTGAGCACACAGCATAATTTATCCTGCTATGGGTCATTAGAGTCCCAGCAGTGACTAATGTGTCATTCCCTGTAAGTTATACTGAGTGAGTAACAATTGTGGAAAGTACCTATCCTAGGATACAATAGTCCATCTGGATCACAGGAACTTTCTTCTTATCACAAGTATTTCTCAGAAGATTCCTATTTTCTGTAATCTCTCAGTATGGACAATTTCAGGAAATCTGTAGGACTTGCTTATAAGATTAAAAAAACCAAACCCAAAACATACAAAACCCCCCAAAACATACACAAAACCACTATTTTTTTCAAGAGCTATATAACCAAAGCTTTCAAACTTCTTTCCAGGGTGACTTCATTCCCAGAGACGCATCCTAGGAAAGGAGCAGTTTAAGGTGCATTTCTCTGTTTCATCATCATTCAGGACTTTTCTTCAGCAATAACTTTCTTTCATTGTCCAGCTGTAGTCTGAGGTCATCGGGGGCTTTTTCACATCCCACACAAGAGCAAACAGAGCACACTGCAGTGGAAAACACCTCCACTTACAGCAGTGAGTGTCTGGTGTCTGCCTCACCGGGAAAACTCTTCCTTGTTTTGGCGTTTGTGTCTTTCTGGGACCTGGTTTAGTAAACTTCCCTGAAATAGCCTTCTAAGCCATAATTAAAAGACTAGTTTAAGCATTTATTGTGTAATGAAGTGACTGTGAGCACAGGAACATCTGGCTTAACAGCCAGGAATATAGCTCTAGAGTACACATTTATAGAATCATATCTAAGTTACTCACTGTTATAAAAGAGACCGAGCAGCATCTAAGGGGTCTTTACATCCCGTGGGTTCTCAAAAATCCAAATCTGTGCTGATTTTTATATCTGCTCATTGCAAAGTCTTCAATCAAGTACTTTGATGTCAGCAGAAAAATGCTTTCCCTTCCTCAAGGATCTCAAAAACACTGACTGAGCCATACAGAACCTTGAGCAAGTTTACCATGGAAAGGTGAGAAATGGACAAGAAGAGCACTTAACCCTGGTAAACCCAAGTCAGTTGCAGGAAAGTGAAGAGAATTCAATCCCCCAAAGCTAAACCATTGCAGGTACAGTGCATTTTGCTTCTGAATTCATAGACCAAAGCAAACATATTTACATTATAAATGTGGACAGGAATAGCATCTTTATATCCCAATTTCTATTTTTTTTGTGAACTCTTTGCCTTTTACAAAGAGAATTTTCTGTCTGCCAAAAGGGCTTTAAAAAAACAAAACCAAAAAAAATCTGTTTTGGCTCTTTCTTCACTTCCAACTTCTTGTTCTTTGCTTGATGTATTCTGAAGGTGTCTCTAACAGGGGATTAATTTTCGTTGTCAGTAACCTAAAAAAAAAGCATATAAGACAAGCCACTAGCAGAAAGAAAAGCCTGCTTTACACTCGTTTCTGAAACCAACAGCCTGTGACATGCCAGGGCCAGAAAGCATTGATTATAAACAAAAAGGTGCCATCTCAGATTCCCGCAGAGAACCTGGCTTTCAGTATCCTCTGACAGTGTGACACTTCCTACCAACAGCTCCTTTGTGTAGGGAGAGCAGAACGAGCAAACTAAACAAAACCACAGAAAAGCCTTGGAGGCAGCGACAGCATAATCCCACTTATTCATAGCTCAGCTGAAGTGCTGCCTATAAAACCCTCCGCAGTGATTTATTTTGCTCTCATTTCAATATTGCCGAGAACCCTGCCTTCCTGCCACAAATCTGCCTCCCTTTGCCCGCAGAATAACCCAAACAAATAGAGAAACGTTTAGGCTAATAAATTCTGCGTAGGATTTAGGTGCATGTATTAAACTTCACGTATATTTTTAAGCTCCCCCCTGCAAACACAGCGATCGTTCTGCCGGTAGATGTCACCCGGAGCAGGGAAATGTCTGTCGGAGCCCGGGAGAATCCCGGTTATTCCCGCCTGTGTGTCAAAAGGCGCCCAGCTCCCACCGCAGGTTTGGGAAGGAACCCGAGGAGGAGGTTGCCAAAGCACACATGATTCATCAGCATTTCTGCCTTCTGCCCCAGTGGGCGCAGGGCTGGGGGACACAAGGTGACACACGGTGACACACGGTGACACGCGGTGCCCTCTGTACAGCCATCGCGGTGGTTTCGTGCAAACCTGTTCCTCAGGCTGCGGCTCCAAACAGACCTTGACGAAGGGAGAACGCGGGGAGATTCCAAACGTAGGAGTTTCCAGATCCCTGTCACCTGCAACCCTTGGCCCCGGTGATTATTCAAATTATCTGTCACAATCATTCCTTTGGATAAGGAAAAGGTAATCCCCGAGCTGATGTCACACTTTGCTGCTGTGAGCTGAGCGCAGGATCACCATGGGGGTGGTTTCCGACAAAACACTGACCAGGCTGCGCAGTGGCAAGATGGAATTTCAGGATGAGTAAAAATCAACATTCCTACAAGAATGGTGGTTATAAAACAACTCTAAATGCCTTTGAAACCCACCCCCACCTAGAGACATGAGAATCCAGCCCACACACCTTTACCTCTATGGTGTACGTACCAAAACCAGTTTATGGCAGCAGAAATCTCACTGGAAAAATATTTTCTCCAGCAGTGAGTAAAATTCAAATAAGAATTTTAGGTGAGACAAATGCTACCCAAGAAAGATCATCAGCTGTACCAAATAGTCTAATGAATATGTTGTGTTATGCCTCTTTACATCTGAACAAGAAAAATAAAAAATCAGCCTAAAAATGCAAAGGTAAATCTCCAGGCTTTCCAGCTCCCTACCTAGAAGTAAAGATTCATATTTCATCTTGAGCGCTGCTTTCACCAACAACATCCGTCTGAAAAAAAGTGTTCTGAATCTTTTATTTTGCTAGATCTTGGTTATTTGTATCTGGTACTATGTAAGGTTTTCCTCCTGTAATTCTTGGGAAAAAAAACACCAGAGGCTGTGACAAATAAGTGAAACCTCAAAGATATAATTGATCAAAAGCTATTTGCTTCCACAAATATGTCTCTCTAATACCTTCATCAAAATTTAAGCTTCAATGAACAGCTTCAAATATGGTTTCTTTTTGAAAAACGGCAGACCTATGACAAATACAGAAACAAGCAGAGAACTTTCTCAAAAAACCCAACAAATTTAGTTTTGTGTGTTTAGTGAGTAGAATGTAGAAGGAGCCAAGTGCCAGAGTAATAGCTGGAAGGAGAATGGGGGAGAAATAAGTGCTCCTGTGTCTAGTCTTTGTAACAGAATTCTTTTCAGAAATCCAACCTGCATCACATAAAGAAACCCCCTATTCAAAAGCCAGTTTGTTTGCACAGTCTAATTTGATAGAAGCATTTTGTGTGCATTTTCATTATGAAAGGTTTGCTTTTTTTTCAATGGACAGCAATCTCCTTTGGAAGCAACTCTTGACTAAAGCAGGATGGGAAATCTTCCAGGTTTTGGCCAGAATAATAGCAGTTCTTGCAGGACTTGTGCCCTGGCTCTGGATTTCACAAAAGGTTCCTTTCTTCCTTCCTTTCGCTCCCAACAATGCCCCTCCAGAGATCTGCCACAAAGGATTGTTCTGAAGTATATTTAGCACATGGTGGCAGGCTTAGCTGCTGGGATCAGTTCTTCTTCACTCTGAACTGGTTCTTATATTTCTGAATGCAGCAGCTCATTCAGAATTCAATTCCTCGTTTTTCACAGCAGTGCAAGTTCAACTAAATTTTTTACAGGTTCAAAAATCAATCAGGCAAACCCAAGACAGAAAAATCCATGAGATGTCCCAGTTAAAGCTCAAGTAACAGCAATACTACAGTGCACTGGATGCTGTGAAGATATACTGGAGGGTTGCCATGGGGTGTTTTCCTGTCCTTTTAATTTCCTTTAGGTTGGGCTCTATTTTGGGCTCTGTTGAGCTCTGGTCTGGCTCGTTATGGCTGCTCACATGTTACATTCTCATCAAGAGACCTTCCAGGTGGGAATCGATGGCAGTGACCCCAGGAACAGCAGCTTTTTTTCCCTTTTGGTGTTTAAAGACAGATTTTCAAAGATGGATGAATGTGGTAAGGCTATAAAAAAAGTAATATTTTATGAATATAATAAAACTGGACATCATTAAGTTCAAAACCTCATTTTTCTACATATGAATATGCTTGCAGAGTTTCAAATCAAGGTTCCCCACTAGGAACCCTGCCCCATTCCTGCTTTATTTTTCCTCCAAATGATGCTGTTATTTTCTTTTTTCAGCAGCTCATTCAATGCAGAAGTCAAAGGACTGTGATTTATTCTGGCTTCTCCACACTAAATAGCCCAGTGCTATTGTGTATGGACAGCAAGCACTTCAGAGAAGTAAAACCTTTTTTTTTCTAAATAGAAGTAATCCAAAAAAACATTTAAATATATATAAGAATTAGAAGGATTTTTTTTCCAGCTTAGGTTTGGATCTAAATTATGAGCCTTCCTTTTTTGCCTTTTACAAAGAATTAACCTTGCTTTTTTTTTTTGCCTTTTTTTTTCCCCCCCTTTGGGCACTTATTCCAATTCAAAGGACACTGTGAAATGGCCAGGATTAAGTGATTCTAAAATCCAGGTTTGGATCTTGTTTAAATTCAGGTTTTCTGAATTTCCTTCAAGCGATACATTTTGTTCCAGTCCTGCTTTCTGGTGGTACAGTACAGTTTATTTTGCAGGTGAAGGAAACAGACAAAAAATACAGTTGAAGAAAAGGGAAGATCCATAAGGTTAAGCATTTTTTACTTATTCCCAGTTTCTAGCAGTTACCAATATCCAAGAAACATCTGTACATACCAGTGAGAAACTTAGAGCATTAACTGCACAGCAAGATATAAAGATCATTTTTAAAAGCTTCTAAGATACCTTCAAAAGCAGTGAGAAAACAACACTGGAGTGTTATCAAGAAGGCTCTCAGCAAATTCTGCTAAATATCCTAGAGCTTTATTGAACAGCTTGCACTGGAAGATAAAGGAATCAGGACCATCTATGAAACAATCTTAGAGCTGATTTAGTAATGGCCTATGAATACAGCTCAGCCCAGGCTGGATGAGGCTCAGGAGACCTGAGACCCATCAGCTCCCCAAAATAGGTCATGAACGGAGCTTTAAGTGATGCAGCCTCTGCGCGTGGATTCCTCTCTGGGGAATAATTTTTGCCACATTGCCACAGGAAGAATCCATCACCCAGTAATTTTGTTCCATTTGCGAGGCACTGAGCAACTTCAGCAGGCAACAACCAAATTAAACTTAGAAAAGCAAAGCCCATGTCAGTTGAGATGAGGCAACATTTTACCGTGGGGCTTGAACACACGCACAGCCAGCTGAGCCTACTGACAAACACCAGTGTGGGACATCCTGAGCCAGCACAAGCCTGTCTAAAACATCACAGGCGGGGCTCTGACTCTCTGGAAATGCTAAACTTGAGCTCATCTCTTACCATTTCCAGCAGAAGGTGTGGATATTTTAATACTTAGAGTCCTGTGTATCAATGCCTCCCAGACTGCTGCATCCTGGTCCAAAGCCAGAAGTACACAAATGGAGTTTTTACCTCCTTACTCAGTGGCCTTGTCCCAGAAATTCTCCAGTCTCCCCATTCGCTACTGCAGATATTTCTGAGCTCTGCTGTTTCTTTTGATCTGCTCCTCTCCGGGTTTCTATTGCCAAGTATTTTCTCTTCATCTCTATGTTCAAAGCACAGAGCTGAAAATGAAGGAATTAATCACTTTGAGGCTTCTCTGTGCAGATGAGCACAGTCTGTGAGGACCAGCAGTCTGTGGTTCATTTCAGCACCATGGGCAGACTAATCGGCTGAGCTGTGACCAGAGAAACTGGGAGGCTGCCCTCCACAAAGTGCCTGGAGCACCTGCCAGAGGCACAGAGTGTTCCCTGGTGCCAGTGGTGCTTCTCCAGCTGCAGCACAATCTCAAACATGTGACCAAGGGGCAGGAAGAAAGAATGCACTCCACATAAATTTAGCCAACTCATTCTCATATCTCACTGCTTTGACTGCCTGGCAAAGCTGACAGCATCTAACTGATATGGAGCCTTAATTCCAGCCTCCTGACAGACATTTTTAGAACTGTGCTTGCTGACTAGGGACAAAAAAATGCCATGAGTCCAAAATCAGCTGCCATTTGCATGGGCTGAACACCTTCTGGTGAGGTCATGAAGCAAGAGGCTTGAAGATCAGAGGACAAACTGGCATTTACACAGCGCAGTCTAACACAGTACCCCAAAGTACTAAATCTGCAGCAATGAAAAGCAGAAAACAAAACATTTCTCAATTCTGTGAATGCCTTCTAGTGCCTTTTTATCAAATATCAAACGTTTTTTTAAAAGTAGATTTTAACGCCCTTAAAGTCAAGAGCCACGCTCTCTTTTCTACCCAGCTGCACTGCTGTGAATCTGCCAACAGAGGCAGGCCAGGGAGACAAGGGACACACATCATCCATACAGAACAGGCAGGACCTTGTTTTGGGGATATCCTCTAATCCCCCCAAATCTGTGATGTAGCGTTACTTCCCTAAAAACCTGCAATATACTTGAGATTGGATCAAGATTGAACAAACCAACATGTTAGAACATATTTTGGAGGTAGGAGAGGAAGGGAAATGAGCATTGTTTAAGGAGTTGCCTTCCATCCCCTTTCCAGATAAAGCTGGAACGCTGGCTGGCCCAGCCCACGTAATTGTGTCTAAACCACGACACGCACACTCCCTTCACATATTTCTCAGGAAAACAAAAAACAAACAGAACCCCCAACCTGCCAAAACAGGAAAGGAAACTCAGGGTTTTACCAAATAATAAACACCAGACCATTACTGTGATTTCAACTGAATTATTCATAAGAATATTCAGTCACTTTTCAGTGCAAGAGAACCAACCAAGACCTCAGCAAAGGTCAAATATTTGCTGATACACCTTGTATGAAACACAGCTCTGACCACGGAAAATTGGATCTAATCTGTCATATTGGTTAAACTACATGTGGGTGGAATTTAGGTGGGATGTAAGCAACTACAGTGCAGAATCAGATTAAGCCTGGGAGAAACTGCAGCGTGTGATTATCATGTAACAATTACTCAACATTTTGACAGAGCTCAAGACTGGGCTCAGCCCAGCCCTTGACGATGAGAAGGCAGCATAAACATCAGGGTATGAAACTCCATCACTTCTGTTAATCTGCCAGCATTTCCTCTGTGGGAAGTCCATGAGCTTCCGATAAAAGCCCAGGGCTGCAAATTCAAGAGAACCCCTGGATTTCAGAGACCAGGTCCAGACCCCTGGAGAAGGCAACACCAAGTCAGGTGCAGTACAAATCTGTGTGGGCAACCTTTTGGAATTGGGTCACCACCAACCGTCCATCTATGTGGAGTTCTTAGAGAAACCCATCTGGTCCTGGCATCCATCTGATCCGCTCTTCATGCTGTTACCACAGCAACTGACACTTTAATGAAAAATCTTTGAGCAAGCTGGATCTATAGACAGCCATACCAAATCACAAGGCAGCAAAAGTGGATGCTTGAGGCGGGTCTGGGAGGCATTTAGCTGTATATTCACCAAAAGGGATTTCAGCCTTGTTTTCTGTTTGTGCTTTATTATTTGACAGAATTAGCATCAGCACACCAATTTTTCTTTATCAACAAGTCCTCTGTAGGTCAGTCACAGCAATGATATCTTCCCATTTGGCCTGTTTTGCAGTCTAAATAGATCTTAAATATTTTGATTTCTTCATTGTTTCCATATCACACACAAATTGAACATTTTCTTGCTGTAAACACAACTGCTGAGAGATGTAATAGCAGACGTGCTCTTTCAGAATTAAAAGATGCTTTACAAAAATATGAAATCTGACTAGATTTTCCCAATGGCATTTAGATTTATCATGTTGGATTTGACCCAAATTTCTTTAATACTTTAGGGACACAGGCCTAACATTCAAGCTCTTTGCAGGATATTTTAATGTTTGGCAATACAGATGTTAAGACTCGTTTTAGTTTGAGGGAGAGAAAGTCTGTGTTTGTAGTAGAGGATATTACATGGGTTGAACTAACCAATTTTAATATTCTACCAGCTAACTCTGAAATATGCTTTATTTCTATCTCTGGCATAACAGAAATATGAGAACTAAGCTTAAGGTCTCAGCCCCCCTAGCAGGAAAAATGAGGGAGGGTTTTGCCCCAGTCCAGGAGCCAGATTTAGTCTCCAAAAGCAACGCCCACACAGGTGAGATATGACACAGAACATGAAGGGAAGTGGGAGCTGGTGACTGAGGACCGGGGAGGTGACACTGGGGCTGGCAGTGGTTTACACAACTTACACCTTGAGCCTTTCAAATCAATGCTGAGCATTGCCAGTGGAAGGGGAAAAGGGGAAAGTAACACAATTCAAATTCTTTTTCTTATTCTTTGAATGCATCTTTGAAATTTCTTTTTTTGTTACTCCAAGTCTACAAGTGAGTGGGACTATTTTACATGTAAAACGTTCTGGTTTAGAGGTATTATGTCTTTCAAAGAGCAAGAGGGAGGAGAGAAAGAGGCAACGAAAGAAACCTAAAGACACCATTGAGAGAAGTGAGAAGTATCTAAGATCCCTGAGCCTGAAATGGAGAAGCACATTTCCATAAAGCTTCGTTATTACACATTTTGCTCCCTATTTTCTTTCAAATAAAGAACTGGAAAAAAAACCTAAAAACTTCCTTGCACAAAACCCCTCCCAAATACTCTTTTGTTACTGCAAAGTTTTTCTAAAAAAGTCCCAAATTATTTGCATACTAATAACTCATGAGTCAAATTTCTTTCAACTGGTTGTTTAAAATTGTCAACAAAACTCATGTTATGTAAAGTTCTGGTTGGGGAAAAGTCAGAGGGGCTTTTGCCTTAATGTTTCCAGCTGTGGATGTTGGACTGACAACCTTTCTCTCACCCAGCCCTTTCCTGCTGTCACTGGTTGCCAAATTTGAAAAGAGAAAAAAGTTAGAGCAGACACCATGATTTACTCAATCAGGAGCAGAACAGCGACCCATAAAAATTTCTGGCACAAACCTTCCTGTGAACACATTTGCATGTTTATTAGTTAAACTTTGCCGTCTGTGAGCACTCTTGTGAAAAACAACAAACCATTAGTACAAGAAATGGTAGAAAACACATTTTTAAAGGCCAAAAAATCTAAAGTAAACTGAAAAATCTTTATTGCTGAAAATGTTTGTGAATTGGCTTGTCCTTCAGAAAGTCCAGAGTCCCAAAGTACAAGTCTGAGTCTTGTCTTCTGAATTTGGACTAAATTTTGAAAATCCCAATTTGCAATTATAGTATACTCTGTCAAATGAAAATATTCCAAGTGGGAGAAACAACTCAGCAAGAAGATATGATGTACAGACTATTGAAATAAGCCCAAATTCTTAGATAAAATTGAGACATTTCATGATTTTGGATGAAACGACTCTATAAATATAACTAAACTTTTTACTGTCCTCAGTAAGGTAAAAGCTATTGACATAACTAGGAAGGAAACTACGTAATTAAGGAAGAAAATTCCAAACCTTAATTTGACCCTTTACTTTCAGTGATTATTTTATTAATACTTATACAATAGTATTGAAAATCTGATTTGTAAAAGCAATATTCCATGTCATGCCATGACTATCTCTCTTCCTCAGCAGTAAATCACTGCCCATCACTTTCAGTTTGTGAGGGCAGAGGACGATTATTCATATTCAATGCCCTGTTAACAAGTGTCCTTCTTGTCCTTCTCCAGTGACTTCACAGAGCTTTAATTGGCAACACAGATGTCACAGCTCCTGTCCCCAGCCCAGACAATTGTTTGAAAAGCTTCTGAGTTATTTAACTGCTGGTGTTGACAGGAAGCTGGACATTTCTGCTCTGATGAGGGCTTTGTTTTAAGGTCTCTCAGTCCATCTTACCTTCTGTCTCTTTCTATCTTACATGCCTAAAAATACTGCTAATGGCTGTGCACAGAAGGCTTCCCATATCAACATCACATTTGCATTTTGCAGGGAAGACTCTCAGGAATTTTCAACATTGTCCCAGATAAGAGAGAGACCAAATCCATCACACGACAATCAATTTTAATAGAGACAAAATCACAGTCTCAGCTTCTCCCTGTGTGTTCCCACTAAGATCATAGTGCCTTCTGTTCTCCCAAAGTCAGCTATTAATACGAATTGTATGCAGAAAAAAAAAAAAGGATCTCATCATGTGCTGGACATTTGTATTCCCAACAAGATCCTGTTAAAGATCCTGTTAACAAACTGGTGGATGCCAGTCTTACTTCACATATTGATCTGGTGGAGCAAGTACAAGGCACGTAGACTTCTGGTCTGTATTAATTTGTACTATAACTCTTGGCACAGGACCAGCTGGCAATGGTCTCCCCCATGTTTTAAATCAATTACCTGAAGTAGTAATTGTTTGTTATCAGTAAGGGGGATTTAATAAACAAATATACTTGATAAATCAATGTGCAGACAAATCCAGACATCCACGTACAAATTAGTTTACTTTAACTTACTGAAATGAGGCTGCTGGAATGATAATGTTTCAATACACTAAAATAACATTACCGGTTTGTATAAGTTGGCATGTTAAATACATCTCTGTCCATTCTTTGTTCTTTAGAGTTTTGCTCCTAGTGACACTGTTCAGTATCCTAAGGAGGGGCTAGGCTGGAAAGCCCAGATTATTGTCTCTTTTTTTTTTTGCATTGTCATAATAGAATCAGCAAAATCAAATGATGAATTATATTGTTATATCAACCAAACAGCTTATATAATGTACCTCTGTTCCCACAGAATTGAAACGTAGTGTTTTAACAATGGACTTTACTCCTGCACTCACCTGTAAATGAGCACTACTGGAGCAGAACTGAGCCCAGTTCTGCCCTTCTCACCAGCTAAATCTGTTTCCTTTTCTGTGAAATCACTGCTGCTTTACATCATTATGAATTAGGTCAGAAACAAACCCAGTGACTGCTCATTCCAGCTAGTGAAACATATGAAGAGTGGCTGCAATGACAGATCTGTAATAATGCTTCTCATCTGCAGTCAATTAAATTTAAACCACGCAGAACTATAAGAAGTTCACAGTGGAAAATTTTGGCAGGGTGACTGGCAAGCTGTAGCACATCTAACAAACCTGAAGACTTTTAAAATTCATCTTCCCTCTGAACTTTAATCAAAGACTATAAAAAAAAAATCCAGCTGAATACAATAAAAATTTAAACAGCGAAGATCATTAAAGCAGACACTTCTCGTTACCTCACGGTGACTTGCAGGAAAACCTTGTCAACGTCAGATGCTCATCCCCAGTGTTATAATCATAATTCACCTTGCTGGAACAAACAGCACGGGAATGTCTGCATCTGCTAAGCTCATGTACCAAAGGCAGATATGAGAGGAGGCCAAACATGTTTTTATAAGTTACAAAAGAGAGCAATTACTTCTACTGGAGGGGTAAGAGCTTTTGGAATGTGCTTTTGGACATAGGAGTGTCGTTTGAGAACTACTGAATATATCTTCAAATGAAAACTATAAATTAAGTGTAATTATTTCTGACAGCTTGCATGAGAAAAATAAAGCATTTATCCTGTCATTGAGGTTCCCTGTCTCAGTGCACTCTCAGGACTTTGGAATCATCCTTGTGGCATATCCACAATTCCCTTAGCACAGATTTTCTTTGTTTTTTTCCTCCACCACAATTATGGGGAGGGGGGTTAAAGTACATGATCTTCCTTCAAAAATTTGTGGCTAAAATATTTGTCTGTCCTTTGGCTGTTTTGATTTTTGACAAATTCTCCAGCAAACATCATTCATCCCACAGCTGCAATTGTCCCCCTCGATCTGTACCCAGCAGCAATCACACCCACATCATTGTCCCCCCCTCACAAAGCCCAGAGTTTATACCTCTGCCCTCCCTGTGTCTGTGTATCTTTTGTTTCATTTATCCTCACGCTCTGCCCCAGAATTTCTCAGAATTCTTCTGCTCCCCTCTTTGCACTTGTCAGTCCAACCTTTGCTCTGGTTTTGCCTTTATTAAGTGCATCCCCCATCCCCTTGCTGCTTATTCCATCAGCCCTGCAGGACAGATCCTTCCTGTAAAGGCCACGAATGATTCCTCTGTAAGATCTGCCTCACTAATTATATACTTAACATGCATTTAACTGTTCCTACAGCAGGTTCCAGAGAGCAGGGGCTTTTCTTCTGTGCCTTGTCATTTAGAACACTGCCACTCTCAGCCACTTCTCAATGACATCGGCAGCGCCACTTTGCTGCAATTAGGAGGGAAACTTGCCAGCAGAGGATGGGATTTAAACTCTTCTTGATAAGAGAACAACATTGAAACAACTGTCTGACTCCCTGTTTACAGAACCCTGGAGTGTCTGGGAATCCCAGGTCAAATGTAGATTGTGTGTAGACATGGGATGGATGGTTTAGTTTGGCAAACAACCAGTGACAAGGAATTGTGCTCGTGTAGGCTGCAAAATGGGCTCCGTGTGAAACAAGGTGCATGGCCTGAATTTAGAGGCAGGTTGTTCTTAGAGACATGGCACTTTTTTAAAATAAATTTTCTTGAAAATGCTCTTAAATATCACATTTGAAGCATAGTGACATATATTATTCTATTTTGCTCCAAAAATAAATAAAAAAATCCTAAGGATGATATTAAAAGCTGACAACACAAAATCTTTACTATCCCACATTCCTACAGTGTTGTTGCCATGAAATCAGTCTGTCAGGTTGCACAAAATCTAAGGTAAAGTGCTTATAATCCAGTAAATACATTTTTTAGGAGCAGGTTTTCCCTAAACAGCCATTTTCCAAGACAGAATGGACTCACTTTTACCCAGCCATGGCCATGAACCAGCTCAGCCCAGCAGACACCCAGCAGCAAAGAACCAAGGAGGAGAGAGGGTTGTTCAAGGATTTGTTGGAGTTGTTCAATAGGAAGGAATTTCTGTGATGTCCCTGGTCAGTGGAATAACTTTGAAAGAAATAGAAAATAGAGCCCAAAACCTGAGTCTAGAAGAGCCCAGAAACACTTGATTCCAGAGCAATATTTCTGTCTTGGAAGGGAGAGCCACTACCCTGCAGACCAAAAGAGGGTAAGAATATTCTGATTAGAGAAAACCAGATACATTTAAGATTTTTAGATTGGACTTGTAAGATGACAGAAACAGCAAAAAAATTATGCTGATATAATTTATGCTGATATTTTGTATTGTTTCTGACAGAGAATTTCAGAGGTTTTGGTCTGCATTTGCCCCTCAGGGTTTCTACAAACAGGTTCCATGCAGTATTTCTGGTGGAGTAGGATGCACAAGGGGCTCTGGAAATTTTCAGCAGGCATCAGCAAATGCATCTTAAGTTTGCATTTGAGAAACTAAATGCAAAAATCCTGGTTTTCAGATCACCAGCAAATGTGATAAGAAAATAATTTAGTCTGTGTGTGGCTTTAGGTTTAGAGAGTTCAATACAGCCTATTATGGAACTCTGGCTACCATCTCTCCTTTGTGTAAGCCTCTTTACATTTATGGCACTGAGTTTCCAAGTATTTCCTATAAGGAGGAGAAGAGGTGGATAAGAGACTCCAGTGGGGTTAATGACACAGAATAAAACTCAATACTATTATCTGAGCTCCTTGTCAATGTTTGGAGAGGAGATAGCTTATTAAGAGATCAAAACCTACATCTTTAGGACAGGATAATCTGACCTGAATTAAGACAGCCAAATTCAAACTTTTTAATCAAGAGCTTTACCCGTATTAAATTTCCTGCATAGGTTTGTATAAGTGGGTTCTGCATAGGGTTTGTATAAGTTTTTCTCCAGGAGACAAGCTGATGAAATCATTTATGCAATGCATGGAAATGGGAACTGTAATTGTTTCAGGAAAGTATTAAATCAATCAATTTTCATATAGGTATCTCTCAGATGAACAAACTTAGAATGTGTTCAGTTTCCCTTACCTTCAGGAACACCATTTGCAGAGGTGAACATTCACCTGACGTGTTAATTGCTTCCTCAGCACAAGCTGAAGCTATCTGGCTTTACATGAACTTGGTTATGTGCTTAATTAAAACAAAACAAAACCCTCTAATCTTTTGAAGTGTCATTCTGGTGTTTTAAAGAAAGTTTCACCATCCCATTGATCGCTTTCAGAGCAAGCACAGTTGCCATTATCTCCACATGGATTGAAACTCACCAACACTGCAGAACATTTGGTAAAATAACTATCAATGATAATAATGGGGATTGAAATCATAAACTGACCAGCATTGGACCTAATTCAGCAAAAAAAAGATGAAATACCTGAACAACCCTTGAAGCTGGAAGCCATGCTCCAAGGAGACCCTTGGCAGTTTGTTTCACGTAAGTTATATCTAGTTGGATGGAGAAGATGCATTAGTGTACAAAGAATTACCACTGCCAATATTGGTGAGGAAATAATGAAAATGTGATTGGCATAAATCATTCAGAAATCTTATTACACAATCCTGATCCATATATTAGATTGCCTGGCATTCCAGAGCTCAGAATTACTAAGGTCAGACTTACTCTGGAGTACTGTATTTCTTTACACATTTTATTGTAAATAGAAAGTGGAATTCTAATCCTACGGGAAATTCCAACATTTTGACATTTATTTTCGGTGCAAATAACAAACATACAGGGTTTGAATCACTGAAACTCTTATATGCAGTAGTACAGGAATATCAAAATAATGTAAATATCATAGAAGTTGAAATTAAATGAATAAAATGCCAATATAAAATATTTCAATATTGCCAAAAAGAAATAAGGTAAAATTATTCATTTTGATATTTTCCCATCAAATTTAATCTAAATCAATGTATTCACTTAAGATGATTCATTTCTGATGAAATTGCATTGTCTGAGTAGAAAATTGGGTTTTTTTCAGCTCAGTCTCATTATTAAAGATTGATCAGATTCTAAAAGTGTTGGGGGATAAACCATTAGGAATTCAGCTTTTGCAAACTCATTATACTGAGGTAATTTTGATTAAAACTTCACAATCCCCGAGAAGGAAAAGCAAATAGCCACCATAATTGTCAATCATATTCAAAGGACTTACAGGTGGCTCTGAAGTGCCTTCATAAGAAATAAGTAATTTAATTGCTAACATGAACACGACCATTTGAACACAAGTTCTGTCTTTTCCTCTGCAAGTCCTGTGGTTTTCCACCCTCAGCAGCAGCCCCTGCTCTGGTCACTTCTCTACTCTAATCCTGCCTGTGAGAATTTAGATTGCTCTGTTTTACCAACATGGCACTGTCCAATTACTGCCTTGGCAAGGAGATAAATTTGTGTGTCTGGCTTTCTTTTTACCGGTTCAGATTTAGCTACTGCACCTTGTTTCTGTGGCTCCATGTTTCACCTTGCTCCTCCTTCTCTTCTAATTGTGATTCCTTCATTCACACCTCTCTTTAATCATCCCCCAGCTCTTTCTTTAACTTCTCTGCTTTCTTACAAAATACTCTACAGAATTTGTGTTGTCACAGTCTAGAAAAGTTCTTCCCTCTCCCCAGGAATAGTCTCCTAACTCATTGGCCTGTCTTTCATCCTGCATTAAGCTTAAACACTTCAAGACTCTTTGGTGAAAGAAACTCCACATTTATATAAATGGTAAGACTTCAGCAGTACTCAGAAAACAAAGAACAAATGAGCAGAAACTTTCATTCTGCAGGGAAGGCAGTTTAACTCTAAGCCAAGCTAATTAAGGGAACTCATGAAGATAAGGGATGCCTTCTGTTCAGATGTTGCTGTATTTTATCTACAGCCTGTGCAGTTTCTGTACAGACACGGTACATTCACTCCCCAGGTGCAAATGGAGATCAGATCTCAAGTGTTTCAGCGTCCTCAGCTGATTGTTACAGTGGTTCTTTCACTAATCCTGCAAAATGAGAGTAAAATTAGTCTGAAACAACAGATTATCCTGGAATTGCTAATAAAACAATAAGGAGGACAAATAAAAGAACTTAATGCAACATTCTGGCTGTTGCCCAACTTTTGGTGCTGTTGTGCATGGAAAAATTCTGGCTTGAAAGCACAGTTGGACCTGTTTGTACATATTGAACCTTTCCTCATCTCATGCACCACTAAACTTCTTGCAGATGTTTAAGTGACTTAAGCAAAGTACTGCAGAGAGCTAAAACATCAGTGAGAAGGGGCTTTAGCTTCCAGTCAGAAGCAGCACATTTGGCCCTCAGATGCAGTGGCTCTGTGAATGATCCAGCACACTTTCCAAGCTGGAATTGGTAAGTTTATCCACCTGCAGGGTTATATGAAAGTGCTTCTTACTACAGAGTCAGCATTTCTCTGGTCAAATGTGTCTGTTTCAAAATTTCTCTCTCAAGAGAGTTTCTCCTCACCTTGAGTCCATGTAATTAGTCCAGGGTGGCCCTGCCTTGTTCCACCCTAAATTCCTGATGGTATTTCTATACCATAATTGTGCACATTTATCACCAGCTGTTCTCTAGGCAGTCTTGTGACTCGGACAGCAGAATGTAACTGGTGTTTAGCATTTGCTTTGTATGCTTCCCAAGGGCTAAACAACCTTTCATTACCTGCACTTGGCAGCTGCTCAGGAAACTTGGGCTTTTCAACCCCATGTGAGTACGGGAACACTACTAAAATAGCCTTCGCAGATTCCTGGATTTTCATTTACTTCTCCTGTAGCAAAAGTATTTCTTTACTTTTTCTAAGAGCTAAAACCCCAGAAAGCTGGTGGCACAATTTCTCTCCCTTTATAGATGGCTGTTGATCATCTGGGGAACTGGACATGTGCAGGAAAACCTTCCAGAGAGTCCTTTAGGGTCAGTTCTAGAGGATGAGGTTGCCTAACAACTGAAAGCTTTCGTTTTGCATGTAATCTAAGGGTAATTTTTGTGGTTCTTTTTGAATGAAATAGCTGAATGTCATCTCAGGAAAAGGGATTCTCATGCTTTACCCATTAGGGAAGGCCACAGTCTGTACATTTCCAGAGATACAAGGTAAGTCACAAATGGAGGGATTCAGTGACCTATCATTATGTTAGGTATTTTTCCCAACATGAATCACCACCCAGTCTATTGGGTGCTGTATCAGGAATGGGCTCAGCAGACAAACTGCAAGCCCTGGCACACTCAGTGCCTTAGGACCAAAAAAAACCATAACAGCACACAGGAATACACAGAACAACAACAAAGGGCTGGGGAAGTACCTGAAACATTTATTGGCTTGATGCGTTTTTCTGGTTTCACGCTGCTGTTTTCTCATGCCATGTGTGTGGTGTTGTTATGTATTACTGCCATTAATAGCAATATATAACAGCAGTGCCAGGATCACCCCACCAGAGAGAGGAAAGAAGATCTAAAAGGCAACTATTTCACAAAAAAGAGCAAGTCTAACAAATTGGCCATGACTTATTTATCCTTAATTACAGATGTCTTTTAACCTTCAAAACATAAGTATTTTTCTCCTAGAAAAAGCAGCACACACAGTTCAACTCATCCATTTATGTACTTACAGGATTTAAAATTTTAAAGTAGGGATTTTCACCCTTTTAAACTCTAATGACTCCAATGATATTTCCATGTCCGTTTAATAAGAAATGCTGATGAGGCCAGTACCTGGAAACAGTGAAAGGCCAAAATTCCAGCTGTTTGGGATGAGAGAAACACAGATTCAAGCACCCAGACGGAATGGGAAAAAGCAAAAATGTGAACTTGCACTCTACAGCTCCTAGATTAAATCTTGGCCACAGGAACAGTTTCTTGGTCAAGACAAAATAACCAATAAATAAATAAATAAATAAAAATCATCCTGGTCTTTAGGATCTTTTCTAACACTAATTTCAACATAGTTGGTGTGCTTCTAGGAAACACTGAAGTTTTGACAAGTCCACATCTTTTGCTGCTACCTAGACTGCTGACCTAGTGCAAAATGTTCACCTTGCTCTAGTGAAAGACTCCTTAGTTCTACCTCAGTGTTTTAATTTTTTGCTCTGCCACCATTATACCTTTGGGGCAGTCACTTCATCTCTTGCATACCCATGGTGTTGCACGATGCCGTGATTTTCCCTGTCCATAAACTTTTCCAGGAAATGGAGTTCTGTAACTGTGACTGTAGCTCTTATCTTCATCTTCACATCTCAGACTGGAACTGCAATAAAGCTCAGGGGTGCTCAGGACAAGCTGCCTGGAGAGATCAGCTCTGTTCACTCTCTGTTCTTGGACTGAGTATGTAAAAAGCAGGTTGCACAACACAACGTGACTCCCAGTCCCTTTGACATCCCAACAGGGACACACCCGTTCATCCAGAGCCGTGGATAAGTCAGCAGAATAATAACCTTCCCCACATTCAGCTCGTCACGAAGACATAGTAAACTTCTGTGAACTTCAGCAGTGCACGTACCCAGGCCTGTGAGAGCAGTGTGAGAGCCTGCTCAGCCCTGAATCATAAACTGCTGCCTTTCAGTAGCTACACTGTGCTGCAAAATTGCTGCATTATTCATTCAAAGCCGTGGTGCAACTTCCTTTTATTGATTGGGGATTTAAAAGCCGGCTCCAGCAAAGGGAAGGGTCAGAAAACAATTACTTAGGGCTCCACGGAGCCCCCACAAAGCTGCCTTAGATAACACAAGGAGTCATTCCCTGTACTTGCCCCTTAATCTCTGCCTGGGGCCACCACTACTCTCCCACCAGCTCTGGCAGCTAAATAGGGATTACTGCACCTCTGGCTGTACGAGTGTTGTGTGTATGTGTATAAGAAGGAAGGAGGACTGTTTTTTCCCTATTGCTACATAGGCAGCTCTCTCACCATTTTCTGGGAGAAAATATTTAAATCAGTGGTGTGTCTGAAGATTAAATCCACAGGCAGAGGCTTGTGCAGTGCATTTTGAAATTAACCACTGCTTAAAAGCAGTGACAAGCAATCATATATATCTGCACTTGCAATCCACTTCTCCATGCTCACTTCATAAAATTCTCTTCTGAAGAGCATTGCAGCTCCTCGAGAATCCAGTTGGTATTTTGTAATTTCTCACATCCTGTCAATACAATCTGTAAGCAGTTTCAGATGCAGAGCTGATCTCCACTGCTCTCTGATAATTCTGTACACACCCTCTGAGACTTCAGGTGTTGCCAAATTTTTGCTGAGGGCAGAGTACAAATTGCAGTGGACTTTGTCTAGCCAGATTTTCCCTTAGTGCCCAATGCACTCCAGGCTGTCCTGGTAAGATTCAATAAGCCTTAACTGTGTGGGTGACTTTTTATTAATAAATCTCGTAGGTATAGTAGTTACTGAGAGGGAAACACACATCTCACTAATGGCACATCATAACAGAGTCACATGCTAACAACACTTCATTCATTTACTAAAGAAGTTTGAGAAATGAAACAACCTCTAAAATGCTAATCAAAACCAGATTTCAGATTTCACTTACTGTATTCCGAAGGCAAAGCTATCAGTTTTCACCTTGGATTTATTCTATTTGAGAAGCTGCATTATTTTTTCTTCCTTCGCTTTCCCTAGAGTCACATTAGATTTTAATATCTTAACCACAAAAGAATAGTAGTTTACTAATATTCCTGAAGGACACACAGGCCACAGAACTCCATATGGCTCATCCTCTCCTGCCTATATTTCATTGAAGTCATCATAGAATCACAGAGTGGCTTTGGTTAGAAGGGAATTAAAGACCATTTAGTTCCAGCACATCTGCCATGGGCAGAGACATCTTCCACTAAACCAGGTTGCCCAGAGCCTCATCCAGCATGGCCATGAACACTTCCAGGGAAGGGACATCCCCAGCTTCTCTGAGAAATCTGTTTCAGAGTCTCATGACCCTCACTAGGAAGATTTTCTTCATAATATCTAACTTAACCCTGCTCTCTTTCAGCTTTAATCCTTAGTCACAGATCCCATTTGCAGCAAGGATTTGGGATAGCCACCTAAACAGGCTTCAATATGATATTTGCCCTGAGACAACACACTTGCATTTTGTTTGGGTTTTTTTCAGAATTATTTTTAAATACAAGTGGAAAGACTAACACTATAAATCTAGCCAAGAATGGAGTCAGGCTTCCTGATTCCTGATGTCCATCTTAAAATCCATTTCATTAATTTTGGTGTGATCGCTAGGTGAGTATTCTGCAATAAAGTAGAAAATGGAAGTAACAGAAAAGTAGAAAAGAGAGATGATTCTACCTAGAGACAGAGAAATTCATGCCCCACATTACTGTGAAATGCAGTGATGAAGGTTTTCTTCTGCAAGTTCCTGGTTCCAATCTCTGCTTTGAATCAATGGAAGAGGGATTTGACTCTGATTCCACCACCCACAGATCTGTACCAGAACCACGAGAACAGAACTATCAGAACCAGAGAGAGAAGACCAACCAGCCCTGGTTTGATTTGACAACTTAGCTCCTGGGGAGAAGGTGGAGGTTTCTTTACCTCTGATGGTTAATTAAAATAAATTTCTGTATTTGTGAAATGACATTTGTTCCTTGGGAATGAAAGATGCAGCTGAATGTATCAGATAATTCCATCATATTAGCTCGTTTTCCACCTGCTCCACAACACTCCTGAATAAGCCTCACCAAAGGACCAGAATAAGAACAGCTCAGTGAAATAAAAATTGGTCTGTGAGAGACAGCCTCATTCTCAGTGCTCCAGCTCTTGATCTATAAGTCTGATACTGTAAAAAAGGGGGAGACCCCACACATGGGCACAGGGACAAGCACCAGAGCAGGTCACTTCACCATCCCCAGCCTTCCTGTCTGCTTAAACTGTTTGCACCTGGCTGTTCAGGGCACCCTCACCAGAGAGGAACTCACTGGAGGACTAATCCAAGTTAATCCTGGGCATTACAGATGAATGGCACCTATTAACTTTTGTGCTGATGCTTTAACTGAAATTTTGCAACTCACTGAGCAGCAGCAGTTCTCTCCTGGCCTGAAGGATAGTAGGAATGCAGCAGCTTTGCTATTGGAAAGGGACACGAGAATGTATTTTGTGACAGAAAGAGACAGCAGAAACAGTGGCCCATATTGAGAGTTTTGTGACAATTTGGTCCACAGTCTGTATCTTAAGCGTGTTCCTTTTTGTATTTTTCCTGTTTGAGATACACAGGAGGTAATAGAATTTTTGCTCTGGGTCACTTGGTGATTCCCTAGAAACACATTAGAACAGCCTTTGGTAATCATCTCCACTGCAAAGCCAATGACAGTACCCCAGAGTCACTATTATATTACACAGGAAACAATTCAGCAAGATTGGAATTATTTTATTAGACAGCAAAACAGAGTCTATTTGGAGATGCTACCTATTTTAAAATTCAGTGATTATCTGAATTAGCATTTTCTTTGTTATTTACGAGAGACAATATTTGAATGGAGGCTGTAGAGAAATAAGTATTAGTTTTCCTTTTTTTCTGGTTTTTTTTTTCAGCAAAAACTCAAGGTCTTTTTCTTTCTTATGACTTCATTGTGAAAGAAATTATAAATATATAGCCTGGAGATAAAAAGGAAATAAAACTAATAAGTTTGCTTGATTATTTGCAGCAGATAAGACCACTGGATGGCTGTGACTACAGCTCATGTAAATTCAGCTCCCTGGTTAGCAGCATCCTCACGGGTTCTTATAGTTTTCTTAATCTAACATGCCTTCACATAACCCCAAACAAACTGTCTACAATACAAATGGACTCTGAACATATTGTGATGCTTCTAAATCCACAGACACATAGGTAAATAAACAACTGCACACTCAATCCTCCCTGCATGCACCACACCCGGTGCTTCAGGAGACGACAACACATTTTCCTTCACTGAAAATACAACTCATTTGTAATGTGAGCTTTATAAGTGCTGGATTTAAAGTTGAAGCATATTCACAACACAACTAAAATCCCATTAAAATGGAAGTGAATTTTCTGACTCCTATTCTTCTATCAATTTTTTTTCTCAGTTTCCCTCATCTTCAGTGAGGTTACAATTCAGCATTTGTAGCTTCCTATTCAGTCTAGGAGAATAAGAAGTATTAGCAAGGTGAAAGCTTATAAAAAGGCATAAAAATCTGGGTATTTTTAATAGTATTAGGAAGAGAAACATCAGGTTACATCAGCACAGCTTCCTTTTTAACCATGTCACGGCTCCTGCAGAGTAACAATTTCTATAGTGTGAGGTTCATAGAAAAGGGATGTGAAAGCATTCAGTTAATTTGAGACTCTCAATACACCATTTGTCATAAACAGGTTCAGGTAACCAGGGCTCACGGAAAAAGCAAACAGCAGCAGAGGACCAACAACTCTTACCTGTTTAAGCACTCATTCACCCTCTTTATCTTTATACTCCCCTGGCCCAGGTGAGATGAAGTGGTTGTTGTGTGTCTAATCAGACTTTACAGGCTACCATCAAATAGCGAGGGCAGTGCAATCCTGTCTCCAGTTTCACCACATGCTGCTTGTATGGCTTCAAACTTCCCACTCCCTTCTCATTAGCAGTGTTTTCTATCCTCTTTCCCACAATATGTGTGTAAACACAAACAACAACAGAAGCAGGGGCATTTCAAGGCTTATCATAGCTCAAGCAAGATCATTTTCAGGAGACCTGTGTCTACTTTAAGTGAAGCAAATGCATTGAATGAACTTCAGAGTCTCTTTCTGTTCTGTTTTGTGTGGCTTCTCTAATGTTTATTCCTGTAGAAGGAAGACAGCCAATATTGACATTGCAACCAGAAGCCACTGAAATATGTAAGGCACCAATATAGATATATCTTGTTATCTGTATTCATGTATACACACCCCCTCACCATCATCTGATCTGATTTCAGCTAGAAAACTCTATTTGTAATATTTCCTCTGCCAAGAAAGTAAGAGAGATGGAACAGGACTCCTCAGCAACCAAGGGCAGAAGTTGGGACAAGCAGCATTTCTAGCAAGGGAAAGGGCAAAATTAAAGCCAGAACCTTGCTGTGCAGCATCTGATGTCCCCCAGAGGTGAATTGGTCCACTGGGGTGTTTGGACAGCAGGTTCATGGCTGGCTGGAGCAAGGACACACGCAGAGCTATCCCATCTTGTCTGGGGGCAGAGGGAGCACTTTAATCTTAGCCAAGGAAAAGAAAGATAAATAAATAAGGTGGGAAAATGATAAATTAAAGCTAAATTTTCATTAAAGGAAAAGGATTACCTAACTCAATGCTAAAGAGCTTCCATTCAACTAGTCCTCTGCTGAGGAACAGCCCTTGTTATAGCCAAGAGTGTTCAACAGTTTCACTTTATGCTAAAATTTGTCCCCCACTGATACAAT
Organism: Cyanoderma ruficeps; assembly: GCA_008694505.1. Taxonomy (NCBI): domain Eukaryota; kingdom Metazoa; phylum Chordata; class Aves; order Passeriformes; family Timaliidae; genus Cyanoderma; species Cyanoderma ruficeps. The sequence continues at coordinate 2,534,075 of VZDJ01000056.1, read as the reverse complement.
GAAATGGGTGGCAGCATATACTTCCATACATTTTTAAACACTAAGAAGTATTGGAAACTTTCAAATTTTGTTAGAAGTGTTGCAGATGATGAAAGCCCAACTAGTTGGAGATGTCCAGCTCCAACCTTGATGGAAGATGTGCTTCCACTCGTAAGCGCTATGAGGTTACTTTGTTGGTTGGGACCTTTCCCACACATTTCAATTCTTTGACAAATCGGCTACTCATCCAAAACTTCAGAGTTTCACCCAGCTGCTTCTGTGTTCAGCTCCTTTCTGGAATGCAATGGTTCAGTATTTAGTCATTCCCACTAAATCCACAAGGCAGCTGTCAGCCGCCAGCACCACTGCTCTGCGGGATTTCTCACTGCATTTTGTGGGCTGGATTCCTCACAAACTCAGAAATGGATAAAACCATTCAAATGCTCCGAGGCTGCAACGAGAACAGCACAGCAGCTTCTCCTTTGTCAGGCATCAGCTCCCTTTCAGCATGCAGGGCCAGAGCGCAGGCACAGAGGAGAAAATCATGAAATAACTGTCAAAGGCAGCCAACATCAATTACAATACACCGCAGGTTAAATTGCACATGACACTTTCTCAAAGCAAATCACCTTCTCCCATAAAGAGGTTTTATGTCATTTTTAAATTCTAATGATTTGCTGAGAACTCAATATCAAGAGAAAGAAGAAAAAAAATCAATTATTTTCCACAGATGGCCACTGGACTCAGAGGCAGCTGAGGCACTGATGAGGCAGTCACAATGACATGGCTTTTTCCCTCCTGTTAGTAGAGTTTATGCTGCATTAGATGGCATTGAGAGGGTGGAGAAAACTGGAATGCTTCTAAGACAGTGATGTATTGTAAAGCTGGATGAGCTAATTTTAGACCATTTAAACTCAGATATTGGCAGCAGTTTTTCTGAGAGCTCAGTTAAGGCTAATTTACCACAAATCATCCACTGAACTCATCCTGCAGATCACAAAAATGTAAAACTATCATGCACTTAGAGGATAAAGAAAATACTGTGCTGGTTCCTGCAGGTTACATAAAAATGCTTTTAGAAGCAGTAATGCCAAGAGGACATGACTTGCATTTTTATACTTATGAATGCTCTTCCACAGTAATTAAAAATGACATACCCCATTAAATCACTTAGTACATACCTTAAAGCATATGATGCAGAGGTTTCTTGAAAAAGCCAATTACACAGTGTAGCTCTGTACAAGGCCAATGCTTCAAAGCAATTTTCAGATTTTATGAGTTACATATGCTTCAGAAAGGGAGATTTTTTTTACTGGCAGGAAGATACACTGCAAATAAGATACAAGCCCCTACTTCATTTTGTTGTTGCTGCTGTGAATTAAAAGTCCATTGCAGATCTGAGCTTCAGCACAAACAGTAACTCATCACTGGAGAGGTCTTTTAACGAGAGAAGATCCTTTTCATGCTGAACCTTCATGTAAATAAAGCAGTAGTAATGATTAAATGATGGAGAGGAGTTTTGGCATTGTTGCCTACTCCCACCAAAGAACATTTCTGCCAGAATCCACGGGTGGGAGAAGCCTTGAGTCTTTGCCATGAAGCAGGATACTGTACTAATCTTGCAAGACTGCAGAGTCGAACTGTGCATGTCATAGGAAACATGCAGATTTTTTTCCTCAATCTCTGTTTACCCAACGCTGTTTTGCTCTGATGACACTTAAAGAAAACGAGCTCTATTTCTCTACATAAAGATATTTTTCTTACCCAGATTTGAAAGAGGAGCAGCTTTACTGAAAACTTCAGTTTTATTTGGTCAAGGTAGGGTTCTTTCCTTCTGTTTCAAAAATGAGAGAGACTCCCAGACCAGAGCACACTGACAGAAAAGCCCCAAAGTTTCAAAAGCACAACAGTTGTGAGAAAGGCTCAAATTGAGTAAAATCCTTCATGAAGGACAGCAGACCCTGCTGGCAGCACAACACCCAGCACTGAGGGGGTCAGAGTCTAATAAAAACCCACCTGAAAATTAAAAGCAGAAGAAATGTCCGGATGATGTTTGTCTTGTGAGCTGAGGACACAGTAGAGGCTGTCCCAAGCCTGGCTGTAGGAGTTGAACAGGGGATCTCATGTTGGCATTTTTAACCTGTAGTGAGCAGTGAGTGTATGGCACCTCAAAAATCCGCCTTTAATGCTGAAATTCACACGTTTTTATATAAATATTGTTCCTTCCAGGATGACCTCCTGTCGCTTAAAATTCAACCAAATGTCTCATCACTCACCAGTACTTGCAAAACCTCTGCTTTTTTGTGTCACTGGTATAATCTCATTGCTTCATCCAAAAATTCAAAGACTAAAAAAAATTAAATATTTGAGTGGACGAGGAGATTTGTGACAGCCTAGGTATGTCTGTGACATATGCAAACAGCCCTTTTTACTCCAGCATTCTGCTGTTTTTAATAAAAACTATCAGATCATACAAGATTAATTTCTAGGAAGATAAAAAATCATTTCATCCAATTGTTTTCCTGAGAATACTACTAGGAAACAGGATGAGGAAAAAATATTTTTTGTAATGACAAAAAAAAAGCTGAAGTTGGCTTTTAGCCAGAGGGTTTTTAAACCTCTAAAGAAGCTTTAAAAGTGCCCAAGACTCTTTTTCCTGATGAACTTCACTACAAAATTAAATAGTCTTGACATTTTCCCAGTGTTTAGCATTAACTTTGACAGCAGCAACCAGATGTTCCTGCTTAGTAGCAAATGCAAAGTCAGGGCCAGCCTAAGAACAACTTCATCATGGGCACTTCCCTCACAAGTTTAAGGGCACAAGTTTAAGGGAGATGTTCTTGGGGGATGACAGGCAATTAAAAACACTGACACCTCTTTTACGAGCAGTTGAGAAGATAATTGAAAAATACAAACACATCTGAGTTAGAGTTCAGTTTGGTGAGCAGGCACTGCCTGAGCTTTGTGACCTGCTGCTGTCCCAGAAAATGAATCCTGGCTGTCCTTTGGAGACAGCAATTTTGCCAGCTGGCTGCTCGAGCTCACCTAAGAAAACCACCACCTAAAAGAAGCAAAGCAGCGACTGAGGCTGAGAACGTGGCCATACAATGTTGTATCTTTGCTCCAGCTACTGGCATCCTGATTTTAATGTAACACAAATCAGTGATAAAGAGTATTAGACTACCACTTGGTTTCCTCCGCAGTAGGTAAGTACTCCTCAAACTAAAGGCTAAAATCTTTCACATTGTAATAATTAATGTTTCCTATGACATTTAAAGTACCATCATTCTAGTAAAGGATGACTTAGGAAACCACAAACTAAAAATTTAGTGTAAGAATTACCCTGAAAGTTTTATATTTCACTTTTCAAATCATTAATTTTTTTAACGTATACTTTTAAGAATATTAATACATATTTTTAAGACTAGCTGAAAAAATTATTTTGATCTTCCAGGTATTAACCACGTGCTTACAGCACAGAGGCAATGAAAAAGCAGCAAGGTGAGCTCTTCACAGTGTAGCCCACCAGGTCACCTCTGGCAGAGGAAGCAGTGATGTCTCCTGTAAGACATGGAAAAAGGCCACAGAGTCAGCCAGAGTCACAGATGAACATATCCCATCTCTACTGCAAACTGTATGCCCCCTCCCTGACACAAATCAAAAGATTTTGGGGGACAGCAACATTTAGAAAAATCCTTATGCTTTCCCCTCCTTGTTTCCATTTTCTGGAGCTGTTACATCTAAAAAAACAAAAACAACCCCAGAAACAAACATGTCCCCCAAGCCCCCAAGTGAAAAAGCGTAGCAGATATTTATAAAGGGATCCAAAATTGTAAGTAGCTAATCTCATTTGTTTATGTTAGATTTAGAGATGATAAAATGGTTATCTTGTATTTTATTGTACATAAAAAAGCATTAACAAATAAAATATCAGTGATGATATGTGCTAAAACCAATCTTTTTTTCCTTTAGAACAGAAGAAAATAACCATGTAAGGAAAGTGTGCCCAAACTCTACCCAGGAGCTCATCTTATCTTCAGAACTTTCTGAATTTTGAGATGTATTTCTTTCTCAGTGTCTGACAAATACATCTGTCTTTCCTAGCATGCTGGAAGAAAGTAACTCAAGGCTCAAAAATGTTCTGCAATATTTAGGAGCAATCAATGCTTGCTATCATATGCCACTAGGATGGATTGCAAAGATAGTGTAATCCTTGATTACAAGTACAGACTCTTGGAATACTGGAGCAATGCACAGATGGTGTGATACTAAACACAACAGCTCTGCCCTATTCATGGTATTTTGTGAACAGCAGAAGGACCACAGGAGAAGTGCCAAGCCATAAATTCCCATCCCAAAAGCATTAACTACTTATTTGTGCTTGATGTTATAAAAGTGATTGAAAGCAGTAATGTAAACCTGTGTCTGTGGGAAGGACACATGGGAAGTTCGTGGATTGTTTTCCCCAGGAGGGATCCCAAACTGGAGCAGGGGCATGATTTGGGGAAGGAGCAGTGGAAAGGAAGTGCTGTGACCTGACCACATCCCTCTATCCCCCATCTCTGTGTGCTCCTGGGGAGGAGGGGGAAGAGTTGGGAGTGCAGCTGAGCCAGGCAAGGAGGTTGATTTAGTTTTTATTTCTCACTGTCCTACTCCAGTATTGATTTGCATAAGTTAAATCATTTTTTCCCAAGTTGAGTCTGTTTTTCCCATGACAGTAACAGGTGAGTGTTCTCTGTCCTCATCTCCACCCAAAAGCTTTCTCTGTTTCCTTTCCCTGTCCAGAGAAGGCAGAATGAGAGAGCAGCTTGGTGGGCAGCCGATGCCATCCAAGGTTAACCAGCTCACCTTGCTTAAAGAATTTGCGTAGGGAAGTCCAGGAATTCAGCTTCCCAGAGCCCCCAAAAAGACCTGACACAACAGCAGGCCCTCACCAGAAACAGTTCCGTGTCAAATAGATCCTGTTGGTGACAATGCCCTTAACACATCTCACTTCAAAACTCTGGAGCACTGTGCAAACACCAACTAATCCTCACTCATGCAATATAAGCTTATCCTCAGAGATGTTAAGTAACCGACCCAGCCACACCACAGATGCAAGACAAAGCAAAGCTTCAACCTCTGCTGTCACAGCCCAAATTAACAAACCTGAGTACAAGGCACAAGCACATTTTAAAAGTCTGCGTTTCCTGCTGATCGAGGTCAGGATCAGTGAGATGAACTTCAGCCCCTGTAGACTGCAACATAAATTAAATGTGAGCATCTCAACAGCAGAATCTTAGGCTTCCTAATTTAGAAACTCAGCTCCTCACTCAGGGAGAGACAAACTGGAGCCTGAAGGGAAGGGGCTGTTTAATGATGCTTCATCCAACGTGGGAAGCAGCTGGCCTGGTTCCCAAGCTTTTTTCCTCCACCTCCCTGGCCCAGCAGAGACCTTGAATGTTTTGGAGATGCCAATCTGGCAAATCAAGGAGCACTTTTTATCACCTTTGAGAGGAATAATCCTTTTCAAGCTTGCCCCTCAGCTGGGAGGAGGGCAGGGATTGGCAAAGGTCAATAAAATTAACATTCAAGAGCAATAGAAATGAAACTGGGCTGTAATTAAAAGCCTGGAAAGTGACGGAGGAAGGGGAAGAGAGTTAAAGCAGGGGGTGTTTGCTCCAGGGAGTGTGGGGCCTCTTTTTTCAGGAAAAGAGAGTAGGGAGATCTCATATCCCTCAGGGGAGACAATAATCTTGTCATGGGGGACAGATGAGTAGAGGAACAGAATTAATCAAGCTGAGGGAAGTTCTTCCTGAAAAGGAATGGTACTTGGCTTCGTAAGGTCTGTTTCCCGGTCAGCTCACTGGACTCTGCCTACCCCCAGAAAAGGTGGAACACACAGATACATCACCTGGCAACAACCTGGCTGATACAGCTCCAGCAAAGTGTTTTTACCACAGGCTGGTATTGGCTCTACCACGAGTTTTCATCCCGACTGAGGCGAGAGGAAAAGGTGAGTGAAAAAATCTCAGATGAAACCAATCCTTCCCCTTCCAATTTTTTCCTCTTCTGTCCAACCTGTACCAGAGTGGGTTCCCTGCTCTCCCAATGCACCATTCCAGCCCCATGACTTCCACTCCACCATAGCTGCCATAGCCCAGACCCCATCCCTGCTCTGAACTGCCCTCGCCCACACACCACACAAGCCCCAAGTCAGAGCACGTCCAAGGGAAGGTTACATAAGGCAGTCAGTGCCAGGCTGCCAAGAGTCACATTTTTACAAGACAAAGCAGTGGTGAACCCTGCCAGCATCTACCCACAGCCATCGGGCTCTGTGAAAAGCAAACAGCAGTGCAAGGACTGCTTAAAGGGAGTTTCTTGTCCAGGCTCTGGGGCTCACTGCATCCTCAGCCCACTCAGTTACAGCTTAGGGGCACCTGCATGGCAGACACAGAGCGGCAGCACAAACAGGGCAAATCCATCCCAGCAGGGAGTAGTGGCAAAGGGAGACAAACCAAATTCCTTACACACCATGGCACACACAGAACCCCCCAACTCTTGTATTTCAGAAAAGAGCACAGTAGTAATTTTTAACCAAGTTAACTAAAGAACTAACACTTCTGTCCTCAGTGGTCAAAACCGCAAAGCTGCGTAATGGCTGCAAACCCTACAAATAAATCTTCCAAAAACTCTTTTTTAAGACATCTTTTTCTATGTAGAAGCTAGAAATCTTTAGATTTTCACCACTATAACTTTTGAACTGTACACATTGTAAAAATGGCACATTATTTCAAGAAAAGCTAGTAAAAAATACTACAGGTCAAAAAACCTCCGAACTCGGCTATCTTTACTCGAACCTCTAGATAAGAGTCATTTTTTTTCTTTTCTATTCATATCCATCTGCTGCAGACAATTTTACAGCTGATTTTGGTAATTTGAATATTTCTCCCCTTGCAGAGCAAGAACCACAAAGCACTTAACACTCAATAGATCCACTACTATTTTTAGTTAAAATGCTTGATCCTTCCTTCCTCTCTTGTTCCCAACTCTTCTAAGGCACATCCAGGAATTTTTCCCTTGCCAATATTCAGGGAAGGCTTGACAAGCAAAGGATTTAAACATGTACTTTTAACTTCAGTTTAGAGCTAGGGGAAAAAAACAACCCTATTTTTCAATTTTCTGCCAGTATGAGATGCACTGAAAAAGGGTAAACACTTCAAGTCTTTGTCAAAAGCAGCTCCAAGGGGAATTGTGAGAATCAGAAGCTTAAAACAGTTCAGTTACCCAGGAGAAGTCTTTTGTGTCTAATTTTGGCATTTCATGGCATATTACAGAATATTCAGCTCCCCCTTTTGTCTCTTACTTGCCCCCATAGTTCTTGCACAGGCCAACTTCAGCTGCTTGTGTTACTCAAGACAAATTACAGTGGTCACAATTTAATTAAAACTTAGGCTATGTGGAAAGCCATCTACTGATTTGATGATTGTCTTCCATGTTTACAATAACTATAATCGTAACTACTTCTGGACCTGAAATGGACAAATTTCACCAATAAGTTAAAAACACACAGCTTTGCTGTGTTTATCCACTGTTTCAAGAGCTCCAGTTGAGATACAGAGTGCCATAATTATCAGAGAATCTAGACAAGCAGCTAAGCACAGATTCAGTCACAACTGAGCATTTTCAACTAAAGCTTATAAAAGGTTCCTGGTATTAGAGCATAAATAAATACCAGTGTTTTAATAACACAGAACAGGTCTTCAGAATTTATTGAACAACACATATGACAACAGAAATGTGAACACCAATTTGCCATCAATGCCACTGCTGGAGTGTCCTTACCCAAATTCAGGGTATTTCTTTTGTTGCTACAGGTTCCACTTCTCAGACCTTACTTTCTTCTCCAACACCTGCTGTCCAGCTTAAAATTTTGGCTTTGATCTATGTCTTGTTGTCACAGCACATTTTATTTTACATATGAGCCTACTGAAACACAAGTGACATGTTCATTTTCTCCAGTTACAAGCTACTTACTGTGTATTTTAACTGGAGAGTTGAAAGCTTAAAAGAATTAACTGTATAAAAGTTGTCAGTGCCACCAGCTCTACGTGCCACCTAGAGCTTACAGCCGGGGCATGTGTGACATAAGGAACATCTGCAATTAGGACACTGTCACAGATACGCAAGTGGCAATTAGTGATCCATTAACATGAATCTGCAAATTAAATCTCAATTTGAAATAAAACTCAATTAGTGCTTACTAATAGAAAATGCAGAAATTTGCACTCATTGACTCTGCTTCATCCTTCACTTCCTCTCCAACAGGGCTACAGCAGGCAAACTTTGCTATTCCCAAGTCAATTTGTCATCATTTCTATGGGACCAGAAGTAACTCCCCACAGCACCTGCAGCTCAGCAAGGACCTTGAGGGGATTTTGCAGTGCTACTGAGCCAAACCCCAAAGTCTCAAAGAGTTACTAAGCTTGAACACCAGCAAGATTTGCTGCTAACATTCTAACTAGATTCTACTGAGCATCTTTGAGCTGTATTGCAGTTAAATGATACAACCTTAAGGTATTCAGAATCTTCTGGAATATACAGAAATGGTATAAAACTGTTCTTTCAAGTTTGAAATCACCTAAATCTAATTCTGTATACCTGAACAGAAGCACATTTCATATTATGAGCAAGCCCCCAGGGGTGAAAAGACGATTTGTTTCTCCATTTAAAGGACTACAATATGCACAAGTTCATAGAGGTTTTAGTACTATATGGGTTACACAACATAATTGAAGCCAAATAAAATCTCAGCCAACATAAACCACGAGGTCAGACACATAGAGTGTTGTATGCATTGTTTATTGAACTTCAAATTCCACAGTAGGTCACAGATTAAATAGTTAAAAACTGGTTACTATCATACAATGTTCAGAGCAGTCTTTCAAAACAGCTCTTTGGACAAAACTAAGAGCCAGTTCCAAGCACAATTCCCCCACGACAGAATGCTAGGGGTGGAAGAGAGCTTTAAACTACTGACAGTACACAACACGACACAAAGCACAGCAGGTCATTGCTCTGGGCTGCCTCATGATTTAGCAACACCTTCTGCCCCCATGGGAAGGCACCTACTGTGTTAGTGGGACAGAGTCTGCTTCTCTGGGGCTTCAGCATTCCACATAACAGCACAGACATAATTCTGGGTTCTGTGAGGTTTTAAATTACAGAGCTGAAACCAGATTTAAGCAAACTGACGTGGTCTTGTGCTTACGCTCTTTAGCCTTGACACACAAGATGCCTACAACTCAATTTTTTATTTTAAAGACATGATGTCACCTGAGGTCAAAAAACTGTGAATGTGAACAACACTGGTGTCTTAGGTTACTCTGAAATTCTAGACTGGTTGGGATGGGAGACTAGTGCTTGAACTGCACTGCTCAACACTGCATCCTATTTATGCCATCTTGCCTCAACTGAACATACAATTAAGTATAGCAAAACGCATCAAAAAGATAAATCAGTCAACTGTAAACTGTTGGCAAGAATCACTGAATTATATATTTGTCTTCTATTTCAAGCATTCATACAAGACACTGGAACTAGAAGCATTAGCTTTAATTTGTGCAATTTTAAGAATTTCCTTCAGGAGGACTTCAGTCACCCAACAAGAAGCTCCCAGCCTTGCCTGGCAGCCATCGGTCGTTGCTCACCTCGCGAGAAGGTTCCGAGCCACGACGTCAAAGAAGCACCACAGTGCCAATTCCAGGCAAAGTCAGGATTTACAGTCCAAGATTTCCCTGCTGCATTACTGTTCCCATGTGCAACACAACTCAAACTGAGGAAGCCTCTGGAAGGCACCACTCCCAGCTGCAGCACATACAGTGGTACTGATGCAAACGTTTACTTTGTTACAAAGCAGTTGGATGTATTAGAGCTTCCACAGGACCAAGAGTGCACAACATGGAAACATGTAAAACAGCAGGTTTAACCTCAGCAGCCTTTCTGAGTGATGTCCTGTCCAGAAGATTTGGTAATATCCATTGTAGTGAACACCTGTAAGAGAACAAAAGAAGAGCTTATTTACTGTTACCTACACCATCATCCACATGGCTACTGATCTCCTCTTGGTAAAACTGCCTTCAAGAGCAGGTTTTAAATCGGGCTGTGCCTTCTCCCTTTCTTACCTCTGCACAAGTAGGATGAATACCTATTGTTTCATCAAGTAATTCTTTGGTGAGACCACATTTGATTGCAGCAGCAAAACCTTGGGTAACTTCACCAGCATTGGGGCCAAGAATATGCAGTCCTATCACACGATTCTTTAGAACAGATAAGAGAAAAACATGAGTTGGTACCAGGCAAAGTTTGACAAAAGCTCTAGTATGTAACTCCCACTACATTAAAAATGTCATGCAAGCAGGTCAATAGCAGTCTTTAAGAAAAAATTAACTACTTCAAATAAAGTAGCTCTGCAGCTCTTTCCATTTCAAGAATGCCCCCAGCACATCCATTCCACCTTGCTACTTACATTGTCCTGTTTATTGCAGATAATCTTTGCATAACAGGTATTGTTATCTCTGCCTGGCACTGTCCATTCAAGTGGCCAGAACAAAGTGTGATAAACCTGGAAGGAAAACAAGAAAAAGAGCATTAGAATGTCATTGATTCAGTCAGGCATAATTCTACCTTTTAAAATCTCTATAAATAGTTTGACATTTAACGCACTATATTCTTGTCCATAAACTAGACAAGAGTAATGTTTTTCCACTCAGCCCACAGAGCCCATCCTCCAAAACTCAGCAGAGGAAGACTAGACTCAAACCACGAAGGTCTGATTTAAATACTTGATAAAAACAGCAACAGCTACAATATACAGTAGTTGCAAATCAAACTTTCAGAAAGAGAAGTGCAAAATTAATATCCAGTAACTCTAAGTTTAAACCGATTATGCAAAACAGGTAACAGCAGAAGCTCAATAAAGTCAAGTGATTTTGAAAGATTTGAGGAATTAAACACAAGGCATGCAAGCAGCTTCAACATAACTCAGAGATGTGCAGAAGCCAGAAATTACCATAAAATGGGGAAATTATCCCCAATACTCCTATAGACATATGTTAAGGTCAGCAAAAAATAAATTCACAATTCAAGTACAGTGAACAAGCAGCAAATAGTTCATTCCAGGAGTTTGGGACACTTCAGCAAGAAAAGCCTTTAATTCATGACAACAAAAAAGACTCCTACAGCTCTGCAACCCAGGTCTGGCCTCCTGAAGTCAAATGCTTCTCAGCCACCTGCAAATAACTATGCACAGTTCTAATGGCAGTAAGTCCAGTCCTGGGTTTCTCTGAGTCCAGTATCTTGCTGACCAGATGAAAACACAGCCACAACAGTTCCACCCATCTAAACTTCTCATCTTGTTAACACCATGCCTTGAGAATAAAGCAGCAAGGCCCAAGAAAAACAGCCTCGAGCTACAAGTTAATTGACTCTTGGGTGTTCTTACCTCCAAGTTTTGCTTTCCATATTCTTCTATGGCTTTTTCTTCAGGATACCCACAGCTGCCATACTCTAAAGGGGTAAACACTGTTGTTGGTACATTGATATAGTCACACTGAAAATAAAAATAAAAAATCACATTTAGACTATGCAAGCTCTATACAGTACATAACAGAAAAAGTTATGTAAGAACTTTTATACAAAACACTTGCAGAGCCCACAGACAAGTGGATAAATTAACTCATGTTACTGCAGTTTTGAGGCAAAAGGTATAGGAATAAGTTGAAGCTGAATGCTTATAGCTTTACCTTTCTGGAACTACCCCCATACAGCCTTTGGGCCAGCAGTCTCCCTGCCTGAATGGCAACTGGAGTAAGTTCAAGCTTTCCATCCAAGATATCCCCAATTGCATAAACATAAGGCACATTGGTTTGTTCTTCATCATTTACAGGGACTTTCCCATTCCTTTAAAACAAACAGAAGACCACAGAATTCAGCATCACAACTTTCCTCAGATCTCTGCAAAAAACAGGGGAGAAACTCTATTCTAAGTACTGAGCTTATTGCATTAAATATACTTATGCCTTTTTTTACTTCAACTGCAAACTCTTCAGAGCATCAATCACCTCCAACTCTGACACACAGCTGAAGTCTGTATTCAGTGGGCCAGTTCTGACATGAACAACAGTGCCTGGCTGATGACAGTCAAGCTACTCAGACATCTTTGGATTCACAATCCTTCACCTGATTATTATACAGCTCTATGCTTTCACCAAAATGACCAACTACTATATATTCACTCAGAGTAGTTGTTTTACAAAGTACATACTAAAGAAATTAAGTTAATGGACAACTGTACTCAAATCCAGGACAAAAAAAGGTTTCAAAGGTTTACATAACTGCCATATATAAGAGTGGGAATTAAAAAAGTATCAGTATCATGAGGTATTTTTACAAAGGTAAAAAAAAAAATCCTTGCATTCAGTGATTTTAGGGAGTCCAGCAATACTCACTTCTCATTGATTTTGACACCAATTGTCTGTAAACCAATATTCCTGGTACATGCATCACGACCAATGGCTATCAGAACCTAAAAAAAATCCCAAAATTAAATACAATAACTTTATGCAAGAGAAGTATGACAAAGATTTCTCTTGGTCTTTAAGTGAAAAAACTGAAGTACACTAATAAAATGACTTCCAAATTGTTTTTTCCAAAATATAGAAGAGCCACCAGCAACTCTCTTCCATGTACAACTTGTTTTAGAGATGCAACAAACAGAAAAGCCAAAACAAAAACAGAAGCAACAACACTATTTATATGAACTAAATTCCAGGCACATAAAATTCCACCCATTTTGCTGACAGGGTTCAACTAAAGAGAAATACTGAATTTTCACTTTGTTTTCCTGCCAGTAATTTACATGAACAACTTTTTAAGGAAGAGTTCCCTTCAAGTTGTTCAAGAAAATGTATTTCAATACTTTTCATGTGCATCTATAGCCATTTATTTCAAATCCAGAAATGCTTACAGTGTTATATTCTTCTTCAAGGATTTCTGGTCCCTCAGTAGACTTTGCTGTCACTTTCAGTCTTCCTGGCATTCCTTGCTCCAGCTGCTCAACCTGTGCAAAGTTTTGTAAGCTTAGAATGACCCGAAGCAGCAGAGCTCACTTCCACCGTCATTCAAGCCTTGACCTACTAATCTGTCATTCAGCAGTAAGAAAAGCTCAGTCTCATAAAATATTTATTTCTGCACGGAGCCAAAGCCTTCCCAGACAACACCTGTATTCTACATGTGCTGTTGTTAAGAGAAGAAAGGTGGAGGAAGCACTTGCCTGAACAGGTACAAACTTCCTGATGAACTTCACGCCGTGTGTTTCCATGTAGGCCCCGACTTTTTCCGCCATTTCCTGGTCGAAACCCCGCAGAAGAATGGAACGCACCATCACCGTGACATCCAGACCCAGGCCAGCCATAAACCCGGCACACTCCAGGGCCACGTAGGAAGCACCCACAACCAGAGTCTTGCCAGGACAGTAAGGCAGGGAGAAAAGGTCATCACTAAAAGAGAAGAAGTCTAAGTTACAAGGTTCTTCCAACACAAGTTTTTTTGTCTTGGCAACTACTAGAGCAGACAAGTTCAGTCTTTTGTGCCTTTTCACCTCACCTTGTAATGCAGAATTCTTTATCTCCAGGGATACCCAGGTATCTTGGCCTTTCTCCGGTTGCCAGGACAAAAGTCTCTGCTGTGTGATAGGTTACTTGTCCTTTTCTGTTAGTTGCCTGTTGATGGAGACACAGTTAAGACAGACATTTTCATATCCTCTAAGATAAAAATTATGAAATCCTTTCCTTAATTATTGTTATTATATGTTTAAAAATCAATAAGCAGTCTGAAACAAGAACTAATGCATTTAGAGATGCCATGCAGGTCACTGAAGAACTACAGGTTTAAACAACAGACTGTAAGGCTTTTCTTCCATTAGAGCACTTAAAATCACTTACTCCTTGAATCCTGTCCCTTTTAACTACTAATTTAGATTGGATTATTCATAGCAACTTGACTTCCAAGTTATAAAAAGCTGCAACAAATTAAGACAACTCCCTTATTCCCCCACTAAAAGGCCAACACAATGCGAGGGACAGCATAACATGAACTCGCTCTTGGGCTAATGTAAAAATAAAAAAAACTTAAAAAAAGGTAACTAGTTACACGATTTCAGTGCAGAGGGCCTAAGAACCAATCTTGTGTGAATTCTAACTAATCTGACCCCTAGAAAGCTTTGGTCTTTGGAAATTTCATCTTGTTAATGCATCTCTCCTAAAATCTGACCTTCAGTCTTACTCTTTGTTAGATTTCAATCACAGATGAAGGAAAACTTTCTCCCTGTGGAGTCAACAGGCAATTCAGGTTGGAAGTGATCTCAGGAGGTCATCTAGTCCAGCCTCCTGCTGGAAAGTGTCTGTTCTACTTCATTTATTGATTAGGGACACTTAACTGGCCTGGACACTTGAACAGGTAGTACACGAGGTAAATTGAATTTACTGTTATCTTTCAGTGCCAGGCTCTTGGTTTAAAATACAAGTAGTTCAGCCTTGATATTGAAAACAGGCAATTACACCCACTGAGTGCAACAGTTGCTTTCAATATGCACTTCTAGGTTAACCTTGCTTCAGTGTGATCACTTACAGCAAGATTGCCAGAACAAGCTTTGTCTTGCAAAACTGACACTTTAATTTCTATGCTGATACAGCACAAGGTTCTAGCAGAGCTCTTATGCAAGTGCATAATCTAAATTTAATTTCAATAGTTTTTATGCTTTTATACGAGGATTTTCCAAGTTGCAAAATCATACAGCTGGAGTTTCCTTTCTTCCCCCCCCACCCCCCGACTCAGGCTGCTGAAATCAGTCATGAAGGTAGAAACTGAGACCACCTTCCTCTGTTCTTACAAGACACAGGTTTGCACAAATCCACATCACTCTTACATAACTAGGTTTGCAAACACTGTGGCAGGTACTAAAGTACAATAATTATTTTAATCAGTAACTTCACAAATGAGTTATTAACTTCAGTTGACCTGACCCAGCAATGTTAAGAAGCAGCGTTTTTAGCGTCGAATTTTATAAGGCAGTTCTAGAACACGAGTTTTCCCTTCCAATTAAGTATTTTAAATGCAGAGTATACCTTAATTTTGTGTGGTTCCACGAATTCTCCATAAGAATTGAGGTATGTCACAGATTTCTCTCTCAAGGACACTCGATATCCCCAGTTTAAAGAACCAATGTAGTTCTGAATTGCTTCTACCATGATCTCCCAGTTGTGTTTAACTGAAAACAAGACACTGATTTCATAATTAAGGAAATAGAAGTGCAGTGTGCCACTTAAGGAAAGCTTAACTTATTCATTGTACATCATGCTAAAAAAACATCATTATCAATAATGAGGATACATATTGAGGTCTTGTTCTACTATGTTAATATTTATATGACTTGTTACTATCTGAACTAAGCCCATTCTAGAAGTTGTCATTTATTTCAGTTAAAACAGGGAATAAAACACAATTATTTTCAACTCCAAAGGTTTCTATGACTCAAGAAGGAGGAACCTTCTGATCCACCTAAGAAAAGTACTGAACTGTGCCTCTAATTTATTAAGTCCAAAGTACAAGAACAGTCTTGAGTTCAGCATCTCATCTGTACAGTCTTGGTCTGCCCTCTGTGCTCTTACCAACCTTGTTCTTCATACTGCCACCCGTACTTCCTTGAATCTTGGAGTGCCTGACCCAGAAGTGCTGCTTGATGCATCAGCTTCTTAGGAATGCAACCTACATTTACACACGTGCCACCAAGTCCTAAGATGGAAAGAACCACATTACTGCTTCCATGAACAGGATTTATGCTGTCCCTATCATGTACTTTGTGTAATCACTCAGGGAGGTTTGCTATAATCACACCAGCAACATGAAATTTCTGCTGCAAGGGACATTCTAAAATACGATGAACACACTAAGCTTGTATTTGGTTTAAGACATTATTAGACTGACTGACCCAAGACAGGCACAGCATGTCAAACACAGACCTCACTTACTCCACAAGGCTCCAGATTTTAGTCAGTATGGTAAAGGTCATCAAGCAAGCAAGGCAAAAAGCCCAGAGTTCCTACAATTTAGTATCATCTATTATGTGGAATTTGAAACATGCCTGTCTTTGAAATACTATCTACAAGTGCACATTCATTCCTCGATTCAATAGAAGTTTCATTGAAGTTCCTTACTCATTCTCAGCTGCCAGCATCACTAATGAGGTCAGCAAGCAGCTCTCCTTAATTAGGGAAAGGTGACACACACAGCCATGGAGTCACTGTTCTAAAGGGAGCCTATCAGTTGCCTACAAAATAGAACTGTATGAACTAAAAGGCAAAATATCCCCACAAACATTAGAATGTGAACATGCACACACACACACACTACCCAGACATGGTTTGAAAGTGATCAAAGCTAGAAAAATGTTTGACAGAGAACAGAGTTAGCAATGCCCAAAACAGAAATAACAGCCTAGAAAAGCGGCAGGCATGCCAGGAAAATAACTCTTGTTATCTGTGCACCAGAATTACAGAAATTCAGCCTCAATTCCTAAGAACACAAATCCACAATATGTAACATGTCAGTATGTATCACCGGTAGTCAAACATCATCAAATACAAGGTAAAAACACCTTACCCCATGAGGTTCCAAGAGGTGTTGGAACAACATAATCTAACACCATTACTTTCTTTCCCAAGGCAGCAGCTTCCTATAAAAGATGGAGAAGACCACTCAACATTACTGAACCAAGCAAGCCTGTTCACTCATTTATGCTCATGATCCACTTAGTACTACTACAAGTCTTCTTTAATACTTTCACTAGTTAGTCATTATCACACATGGCTCTTGTATCTCCTTTCCTAGACAAAAACTGAAATCCCTCAAGAACTGGCTTTTTTCTGAACTTTGAATGGCTCCTTCCATGTTCAATGCTGCATCCAGATCATCCTGTGCTGTCAAAAGCCATGATCTGAAAAAGGGATGAGATGGGCTCAGCAGCCTATGGTTCTCTTCTACCTCACCTAAAAAAATATTTATGCTGTTAGCCCTCCTTTCTTTCAGAAGGACAGAACTTATTTGGCATGTTCATGGATGGAAAAGAAGACGACAAACTGAAGACATTTCAATTGAGCACCACCATGATGTTCAAGGAGTTGGAGCCCACCCTCTGTGAGAAGGCCAAGGGAATTTGACACACTCAACCTGGAGAACAACTGAATTTGGAGAGGACCCAAGAGCAACTTCCCAGCACCTATGAGAAGTACATTAAGATGACTGTGCCAGGCTCTTCACAGTGGCCAAGTAGCAAAGGGACAAAAGACAGTGGCTCTAAGTTGAAACAAGACACTCAGACAAGGTATAAGGAACTTTCACACCATAAGGACAAACAGGTTTCTCAGAAAGGCTGTGCCTTTCAAGAGCCAAATGAATGAGTTCCTGCATAATCCTGTGTGACCTCACAGTTGACCTTGCTTGGAGCAAGGAGCTTACATCAGATATTCTTCTAATGTCCATTCCAACCTGAATAAGCCTATTCTTCTATCCAAGGAATTACCAGGTACACATTGTTTGTTTTTTCAAGCACTTTGATCAAATCTTTAGATGCCTCAAATCTGTTCAAGAACTCCTGCACATCAACTGCAATCCTGGCTCAAACAAGGTTTAGCTGGTAATCCTGTATTTTGTGAATGCCACTTTGAACAATTTGGCAATTAGCACCAAGTTTACAACGATGTCCTAGAAGGTCCTGTGAGGAAAGATCTGAACATTCTGAAATTACACAATTGGCCAACTGAAGAATTCCACTGTCAGCTTCTCCTGCCTGCTTTGTATTTTCTAATGAAGGCTGCATGCTTGGCTGTATTGTTCAGCAATTGTCAAGGCTTTCAGGAACAGCCTCACCCTGCCCAAAACATAAACTGACAGTTTAGGATACCTGGCTGAGAGATGGGAGTGTGTGTCCAAATCCCTTGGGTAGCAGCGAAAACTGAATCCATCCCTTAGGTTCTGAGACACTCTGAGCAACATCTAATTTCATAAGGGCTTCACAATATCAGTGTGAGAAAGCAGCTAAAAAGGGAGCTAAAGAGTGAAGCAGCTCTTTGAAGGGAACTGCCGGAAGCACTTCATTTTAGATGACTGCTGATACTGATCCCTAAACTGTCAAAAGGCTTCAAGAGCAGCCCTTAAGTTTTCTAGATTACTGTTTGGAAGTGCCTGTGTATTACACATGCAGAAGAGGTAGTTAAAAAGCATTTGGTTCCACCCTCAGCCAGAAAATTAAAACCTGTTATTACAATCCAGAGCTGAATAGACATTGGCTAGAAACTGGTCCCTTAAATGATTTTCCCCTGAGTAAGCACATCACTAGACCACTATTGGTCCACTAATTAACAAGTTGAATACTAATACTCATCAAAATATAAACTGTTTTATGCCAACATAATTAATAGAGAGATTAACTTTTGAAGAAGTTTTACATAACCCCCATTCTTTAATGCCATTTTTACATCATACCTTAGAACATGCAAGTCCACCTGAGCCACCACCAATAATAATGAGATCATATTCATAGGGTTCTGTAATTTGGTTACCCCCAAGGAGTTTCTGCAGTGATCCATCCTGATAGGCCTGGGACAGAAAAAGAAAAAAACAATCAAATTAGCACACATATTTCTGCACAAACAACTGATAACATTGCCTCCTCTGACCTACATCACCCAGCCTACTGTGTCACACAAAATTTAACTACCATCAAACAGCAAATTCACTCAGTCTTGTCTACTTCCAGCTGATTTTCAAAACCAAGCTACCTGATACGTTGCATCACAGCCACCAACATGAGTTCCATTCACAAATACATTAGGCACTGTCCTCTGGTTGGTCAGCTCTGCCAATACTTGTTGAATACTGGCTCCATCATCTAAGAGTAAAAGAAATGTGTACATCATAAACAGATTTCAGGAAGAGAGCTTTTAGAACAACCTGAAGTATTAAAAGTTTGGACTGTGATACACTGTAGGCCTGCCAAGACAACAATTTCATTATAAACATTTCATCTGCATGTTTCCTGGACATAAGCAGGTCTTCAGAAACTACTTCTCAAAGGAGCAGGCTTCAATACAGAAATTAAATTGGTATTTCAAGCCACAGCGTTACAGAATGGAGTAACACTGAAGTAGTAAGAGCTCTTGTATTTCAAGGATTTTCATCAGTCTCTGACTGTATCACATTTGGTACTACACAAAAATTCTTTTCCAGCTCTCAGAGAGGATCACACAGACACCTTTCCTTTCATGAGAACTGCCTTATTTTGGAGTATGTTCTGTGCACGGGCACATAATTTTGCCCAGCAGCTTTGTATTATGAGATGATGGGTAAGGGAAGTATGAACACGCTTTTCTGCATACCCTAAAGCTACCTTCCTACTTTTTCTACCCACCACGCTGTCAGAAACTTCCTAGTTTTGAAATTATCATTGCTTGACCTGACCTGTCATCTGAATCATCAGCACCTACACACAGGCTCAATTTGGATCTCTCAGCAGTAAATGTGGGAAGGGAATTTACAGTAATCACTTTGACTAAAACCTTTTTATTCCAAGATTGTATCTATATAGCATCAGTAATCAGAGCAACTGCGAGGGAAAGATATTATTAATCAGAAGTAATTTCAGGAAAAAAAAAAAAGGCTGTGCATTGTACTTTATATATCTTGGGCTATAATAAATTCATAGTATGACAATTTGAATAAGAAGTAGAAGTAACTAAGAAGAGATTAATAAATAGCTACATTTCTCCCAAACATTGCTTAGGCAAAAAAATTTCAAAAATCCATTAGAACTTTTAAAAAAGCATTGGAAACTTAAGTTTTGTACAGAAAAAAATTAATAACAGATAACTGAACAGCTTACCAAAAGTGCATTTAAAAGCTTACTAAGAGCCATATAAGAAACAATTTGTTCCTAAAACTACATTTAAAAACTGCATGCATTATGTCCATATACACATAGGGCACTGCACACGTCCTAAAACTAAAGCAGCTTGGACTTTAAGGAAAAAAAGAACTTGAAACTAGCAGCAGCCAACTTACTGGAATTTACCCTCTCTCCCAGTGACTCAGCACCATTCCCAAAGAAGGTCACCCATACACCAAGTCAAACATTAACAATTCCTCTGAAGCCACGAGAGAACCAGGAGTAGGAAAAAATCACAGGCATTTTCTCCAGAAGTCATAGCTCCTTGGAGAGAAATCAGATCTCACATTCTCTATCACCTGATGATTTTTACAGAGTCAAAGCCTTCAGTTATATTAAAAACACATCCTGTACCAAAGCTACATTGAAGCCTAATTGCCTTATCTCTGCATGTATTAAAATGTATTTTACTTGTTTCACATATCCCCCAATTAGTTCAAGACATCTTAAGGAATGATGCAGAGTCACTCATTTTTTAGTTACATTAAGCAGCATCATGTGATGCTTTTTTTTCCTCCTACTCACCTGTTACGTCCAGCTCCAGAGCATAGTACTCCACATGCATGGAGTTGAAGAGTTCCTTCACCTGCAACAGGAACAGACACCATGGCAGTGCAAAGATTTCTCAGCTCAGGGTAAAACTTCACTGCTGGACACACACAGGTGGCCCCTAAAGCTCAGTTACTGTGCCCTGAGGCACAGGCTCCACACAGCTTTGGTAGTTTGGCACTTCTATGTTTTGTGTTCCTCAGTTAAAGCCGGAGCATTTAACTTTCCAATACAAGTTCCAGTGACTAAAGAAAAAGCTTCCAGATACAATTTGCTTAGCTGCTGACTTCACCTGTGACATACCAAAAGCCATGGAAGTGACAGCCATATAAAAATACAAAGAAGAAAGATAAAGCAGCAGCACAATTCCTTGGTAATAGCAAGAAAAAAAAATGAAAGAAAGGAAAAAAAGGAGTAGAGGATAACATGCAAAACAAAACACTTTATTATTGTTTCCTTGTTTGACAAGGAAACAATAATAAAAAAGGACATTATAAAAAGCTGCAGAAGGAAGTAACAATTTCGAAATGTACTCAGCACCCAGCTGGGTGTTTTTTTAACCTCAGTTCTAGATGGACAAAGTGTACCATTACCTGATTCAAATCAGGCAGCCTTTTCGAAACAAGATTTCTACAGTAACAGTTTTGGTTAAACTGGCAAGTGAAAACAGCTCTAGCAAGAATCACTGAATGCCTAAGGCATATAGACCCACCTGCCAGCATGGAGTCTGAACAGTTTTCAACCAGCTTTCTGAGGAACCTCAAATTTACTGACAGAGATTCACGAAGAGTATGTTGAATCACATCTAGTAAGTTTAAAGATGTCTAACACATGAGGAATAAAATGTTTCTAATATTGCTGTGATTCACACTGTTACTATGCTGAATACTGAGTATTCCAGTGTTTTCTGATAAAGTTTCAGCTTTATGCAGACAAACAAGAAGATTTTGTATTCTGTACCAACTACAAATTAAGTTTCTTACCACATCTTATATGAGCCATAATATTAAAAAAAAAGCTTTGCCTCTGTACTTGATTATATTGATTCTACAGTTTTAGAACAGTGGAAGTTCTAAGGGACCTTTTCAGCTCATCTGCATGAACTCCCTGCTTGAAGCAGAGTCAAATGTGAAGGCTGATGACATTGCTCAAGCACTGTCCTCTCACTTGAAACATCCACAAGGACAGAAACATGAGAACTTCCCTGGCCTGGCTCAGTGTTTGACCATCCTCACAGTAAAGAACTTATATTTCATCCCAGTGGAGTGTCTGTTATTGCAACTTAGTTTGTTGGTTCTTCTCCTTTCACTCTGCAACTCAAATAACAGTCTGGTTGTCTTCCCTCTTGTCAGCTGAAGGCAGCAACTAAAACCCCTGGTCAGCCTTGTCAAGGTTCAACAAACTGAGCTCCTCCTTCACACATTCAGAGTGTGTGATACTCCAGTCCTCTAACCATTTAGATGATCCTTGACATTTTTTGTCTTAAGCTCACCATTACCTTCAGGCTTGGTTCCTGGAGTGATTATGGCTACAGGCAGAACGAAAGGGAAACAGCAGTGGAACCACTCCAGACCTCCTGCTCTGCGTCTGCTGAATGCAAGATCTAAAAAGCAAAGCTTAAAGTGATTGCTACTAGGAAGTGTTAAGAATGCAGAGGCAAATCAGAAAATTAGCTGCTTGGCTGCTGGTTTAGAGCAGCCTGTTACTGGCAACAGGCAAGTGTTCATTAGTTTTTGTTTTCTTTTTTTAAAAAACTCTTGCCAAAACATTGCAACAGCAGCTGGCAGGAGGGAGAACAGGACAGACCATCACTAAACCAACAAAGATTACACTCAAGAAAAGACAGATTTGAGGCATTTAGACCACCTTTACTCTATACTGAAGTTACTCAGTAGAGAGAACAAAAATCAGACAAATGTCATCATCCCAATTAGAAGTAACTATTGCACTTTACACTTATGAACAAATCATACTTGTGGTGTGCTAATGAAAATGAAAGAAGGATCATAACAAGCACATGAGCAGTTACAAAATCTTCAGTGCAGGCAAGAGATACTAGATTACTTCAGTTTGGAGAAGGAAATGATTAGGAGGAGTAGAAAGATAACACACTAATCATGAGTAACATCTAGATAAGCTGAACAGGAAATGATTTCTCAGAAATACTCACTGGAGCACTCAGCAATAACTGCATTCACCAGAAAACATTTTTGAAATGAAAAGGAAGTAAACCTCCCTAGGGAACACAACCAGAAAGCTTACTGCTATCTGGCACTGTAAAAGCCAAAATTAAAATTATATCAAAGGAGTTATTAGACCAACTAATGAAAAAGATCCACTGAAAACTCTGAACTCAATAAAACTAATACAGATAATAATAAGTATTACAGATAATAAAATAATAAATAATAATACAGATAATAAAATAATACAGACTTAGGTCAAGAAATTCCTGTGTCACACACACACCACTGGAAACTTCAGTGGTGCACTGGGAGATTTTTTTCCTTATAGCGCAAAGCCAAAACTAGAATTTCTCCAAATGTCTGGGATGGGATACAAGGCTGCAGGGTCACCGACACAACCATTTAATTCCCTTCTCACCAATGCAATGGCCTCAGTTACCTACTAAACCCTTCCAGTTTTCACAAAAAAGTGATGGACTACAAACACTTCCATGTATTATTAAGCAATAGGTAATTCCTCTGAAACCAGGAAATTGGTCTAACTTTAGGAAATTCTTCCCAGAGACTTTCTGTCACCAGGGTAGCTAAGCAGGTTTGAAATAAGCTTCATACCATAAAATAATAATGATATGACTTAGGTCTGCTTTTTCAAGTATCAGCTAACACTCCATAATAGCTACAGCTGAATTGGCCAGAATCCCCTGAGGACAGAGAATGTAATCTGTAATAGCACAAAACATAACAAAAATAACCAGTAACTTCCATGCAATCACAGCTGTTGCTCTTAAAATTTCAACATATCACAGTGTTCACCGTTGCCATTTTTTCATGCTAAAAAACTACGTTTTCTTTATGCATTTCTATCTTACTTATTATCTTTTCTGGAAGCTAAGAAATTGAAGAAACAGCCAAGCTAAGTTATGACAAGGAAGTAATTCTATCACCACCCCCTCTCCACCACTGCCCTGTTAAAGCAGTTGAACAACAAATTGCATTTGCAGAAGAACAACAGCACAATTGCCAAGTCATGCTATTAGCTAACCTGAATACAATCACCTACTTAATTCACTTAGGGAAGTTATTTGCAGTTCTGTTTCTGAAGAAAAGTGCAATTTCAATTTTCTTCTAGCATGGCTACCTCCACTGGAAATAAAGAAGACTTTCCACCCCCAAATTAGGTGCTTTCACAGCATGAGCACTAAACATCTTTAATTTTTTAATTAGTCCTACCGAAAGCACATTGCTAACAACCATCCACAGTAAAAGACAATACAATGCACACTATTCATATCTGTCTAAGAACTCAGAACTGTGTGATTACAGTCTAAGTACTCAAGCTGTAACTACACTTCCAAATGATACTCACTTCATTAATTCTCTAGACTTGATCAGCTAACAAGAATCCTGCATTACCCATTGTTTTCCCATTCCTTTTACTAATTTCTAAGTCTTTGGTAGGAGGGATTGTTAATAGCCTTAGTGTTACAGATATTCCTCTGTTTTATCACTTGATGTCTCACATGAGGCTTCCTTCTTCCATAAACTTTCTTCCTCTAATTCTCCATCTGCAATCTATACCCCTTCTCTCCATTTTCTTTGTTGCATTACCTTTCTGTTCCAAGCAGGAAAATAAGCCAAGGGAATCTGCCTACCAGGGCAGACAGCTCTTCTCCCCCCCGCTCTATTTATGACTCGTTTCTTCACAAAAATTCATGCAGCGTTTCTCAACTCCCCCTCCCAGAAAGGGCCATGACAGAGGCCCTCCTATTCCCTGTATTCATTCTTCCCTTTGCAAGACAATAAGGATAATAGTTCTCCTATCTGATTGCTTCTCTGAAGCCAGCAATCTGCCTCATGGAGAAGCTATGAACAAATGCAGAGGAAAAAAACCCTGGAAATTAATTACTGGACGACCATCAAGTCTTTTCTCTCCTTCTTGTCTTAGTCAAGAGCCTCCGCAACACCACAAACAGATGAAGGAAAAAAGTCACAAGGTTTAAAAAGTTACCGTGTCATCATGTGATCTCAAACCCACTGAAGTGAGTGCCATGAGCATCAGCATTTACAATCACAAGCACTAAAAGCACACAGGGCAATGACAGGCACCACTAAGTATTTCTCAATGGGCAACTCTGAAGTCCTCAAGAAATGATTTCTCCTCAGCAGTAGATAACACTTTTGTCAACTGGACTAGACTGGAGCAAGACTCCAACTCTTCACTTACTGAAACTTTGAGTAAGTTGTTAAGAAGGATTTGAGCTTCATACTATATTCTACTATCTGCCAAAAAGTTCTTAGACATAAGACATTGGTTTGGTTGATCCTCCCAAACACAGATGTTTCCTTTCTCAAAACCTCAATCAAGTTGCAAGTGAGACAGGATATATTCAGTTAAGTTTTCTGTCATAAAACCTCCCCAGAATTCCCAGAACTAAACCTAACCTAGAAGTGGAAGCAAGGCTTTTGAATATTTTCCTGGTTATCAGTTCTACTAAGGAACACCAAGACTTGATCCAACAGTTCCAATTACTTTCTTCCACCATGGCCATATAGAATATTACGGTGTGAGATGTAAATAAAATATCATAACATACTTTTTGTAAATATCCAGGAAACCCAAGGCTTACAAACCCTCAGATCTTGTGTGGACTATAGCCAGTGTGTTGGCATCATAAAATTCCAATGAAAACCCTGAGCTTTTAATGAGCCTGGCTTATCAGTTATAGCCAGCCTGTGACACCGACGCACAATTAGGGCTAAAAAGATATTTTTCTCTAAACATCACAATTAACCAAGAGTGCGTTTTTCTTAATACATACTGCGACCAGGATTTAGAACATATGCACTTGCTACAGAGTCAACCTTCCTCAAATTTAGAAAGGGCAGAAAACTCATCCCTCCCGTGGAGAACAGCTTTGTTCAAGCTGAACACTAATGTGGTACCAAACTTCCAGCGAGAAAGGAACACAGCCAGCACCCTGAGCTCCGAGCAGCTGTAAAGGTGAGGAACAAGCACTCTGTGCAGAACTCGGGACACATCTCCCAGCGTGGCAAAGGGAAAGAAAAACCACGAACGCCAGGGATCTTCGCCTGGTTTCAAGCCTGGTAAGTGGTCTTCCAGGGCTGGCACGTGGTGCTGGAGCGGGATGGATACAGCGCCACTCCTGAGCGCTCCGAACCCCGGCAGCGCATCCCGGCACCGCTTTCCCTCAGCCCCGCTCCCCTACCCCCTGCCCGGGCCGGGCGGGCGCCCCCGGGGCACAGCTCTGCCTACGTATCCCTCGAGGGGAGGGCCCGCGGGGAACGGCGCCGAGCGGGCTCACGCCGCCGCCGCCTCACCTTGTTGCAGTAGGGGCAGTAGCTCTTGCTGAAGATCATGACGCGGTGGGTGGCGATGAGGGTCCGCACGCGGAGCTTCAGCCCGTCCCAGTCCGGGAGCCGGGTCTGTCCCGGCGGCGGCGCCATGGCGAGACCGGCGCCTTCCCCGCGGCGGCCGCGCTGACCCCCGGCCGTGCCCGCCCCTTCCGCAGCGGACAGCGTGACGAGCTGGGCCGACGTATTCGGAGGGAGAGGGGGGGATAACTTGCCAAAGGAGGCCTCTCCGTCCTGCATTTCAACCACAACCACTATGAATCGCTGTAAAATAGTAAAAAATATTTTATGCCACAGGAGAAAGTGTCACTATTTGCCTAAAGGCTACGCAGAGAAGGACAAACCTGCGCTGCTTAAACCTCTCTCCCCTCTGCGAGGAGGCGTGAAATGAGCCAACAGGAGGCCGGCGAGAGCGCGCATGAGCGGTCGGAGGGCGGTGCCGGGCGGGCGCGCGCTGAGGCGGTGCCGCCCGGCACCGCCCGCGCCCCGCCCGGCCGGGGCTGGGAGGGCGGATAGTGCCGGGCAGAGCCGCCGGGGTGGGGTTTTTGTTTGTCTCCTCACGGAGCACCCTGCTGCGAGCCGGCGGCGATTGTCCCGGCCTGGAGCGGTCGGCCCATGTCCCGGAGCGGCCGGGTTTGACGTGCCTCGGTCCCCTTTAAGTTAGGGCGAAGTCTGGGGGGAAAGCTGCTTCCCCCGTCTGCCTCCACCTGCCCCTTGGGTCTCCTGCACAGGGAGGAGGATGGGTACAAGTGGAGCGTCTCCCATAATAAAATGGATTATTATCCGAGAGAGCAGAAAAACTTCCATTTTCTTACACATTCCGGGATTAAAGGAAGGGCATGCTGAAGCATCTGGTATTGCTTATTACATCTCTGACGAGATGGACTACTCTCTTCCCACGAGCGCTGGTCATTGCCGGGGCTGAAGGGTGGAAGGGCCCGTTGTCCTGGGCAAAGGCACGGGAAGAGCCCGTGTGAGGGCAGGAAGCTGGAGCAGCCCTGCCGGGTTACTGCCCTGAGTCCGAGGGCTTGGGCTGGGCATGCAGGTGGCCAGCCAAGGCCCCGAGAGCTCGGTCACATCCCGCAGAGCGACCCGATGTGTGCCGATTGCAGCAACAGCTTCCTGGGAGCAATCGCAAGGGGTTGTCCTGGTTTAACATCTAAGAACTTCACTACATCAAACCCTGGGAGCGTCTGAGTGACAGGAGTTATTTTCTGTAGGTGAGGAAGGCACGGAGTGATTTCATAAGATTCAATAGGGAGTTTTTAACAGCGTAGGTAATGAAGTCTATTTCTCCCTCCCACACCTGCTACAGACCTGTCCTACTGCTATTTACTAATGCTAAAAATAACCACATATAATAGCTGTAATGCCACCAGTGATGAAAATGGGGCTGGTGGGAGACAGCTAAATTAACTTGCTTAATTCCTTTTTGCATCACGTGTGCCTATGATATTCACTGCCCACTGAGCTTGAAAAAAATGTACATTGCATTTGTTTGAATGTTGCAATGAAGGGGTTCTAGACTAACACTTTCTACACTTCCCCCCCCAAAAAATAAATCAAGTTTTGCAGCCTTTTATTTCAGTATCAGCATGTAGGAAAGTGGATACAGTACCTGCAGCTGCTGAGGTTCGCATAGGCCAGAACTACCCACCGTATTTTGCTCCGAGTTCAAACAAAACTGCTTCTTTGGTTCCTAGCTTTGGCTAATTGTTCTCTCTTCTTCTCAAACTCCTTTTACCTTGTGAGAAACAATGCTGTCTTTACTATTGTTACAGGAATTAATATCCCAAGCTCAAAGGTTTGTGCCACTGAAGATTGGTAGGCTTTCATATTAAACTTGGTCTGTTTTCTTCAATCTGAATATCCATCAGCTCTAGAAAGGAATAAATATTCAAAAGATCTTTTTCTGTTGGCGTGTTCAACACTGATGGTTATGTGCTAAGTCCCATGAGGAATAAATGTCCAAGGCAAATTAAGTCACTTGAGGGTTTATGTTCTGCTCTGTGCTCTCTGCTGTTGTTGTTATTACCACTATTGCCTTAGAGCAAAAATGGGGTAATGATTTCAAGCTAAAGGAGGGTAGATTCAGATTAGATATAAGGAAGAATTTTTTTACAATAAGGGTGGTGAAACGCTGGACCAGGTTGCCCAGAGAAGTGGTAGATGCCCCATCCCTGAAAACATTCCAGTCCAGGTTGGATGGGTCTCTGATCGATGTGACCTAATTAAAGATGTCCCTGCTCATTGCAGGGGGTTGGAGTAGATGATTTTTAAAGGTTCCTTCTAACCTAAACCATTCTGTAACTATATGATTCTATGGAGAATGGATGAGGGGGACAAGGTTGACTTGCAACACAAAGAGGTAGTCTGGAAACACTATGATGGCAGTTTCTTGCTTAGCTTTGCTTTCAGTCACTGTCGGTGGTTGACAGAAAAGGAAAGGATTGAACTCTGGAGAAAAAGAAAGAAATAATTACTCAGTTCTAGAGATGAATGGACTGCCACATTAGCCTCTCTGTACCCCAATAATGGCTCTGATTATTGTTAACAGATGACGCCCTGAATCTGTCTTCTGTTCTGAGAGTTTTTTTTCTTCCATAGAGTACCAGATTATACTCAGCTCTCAGGATCTTACTCTTTGGGTGTGCTGGGGAGAGATGTAAGAGTTCTACAGCTTTTTGGGCAACAGTTCCACTCACTAAGTGATTATGTCAAATTATTTGAAACAGCAGAAATGTAACATTTATAAATGAAGTGGTTTTGCAAGAAGAGATTTTGAAGAAGGGGCAAGTGACTTGTGGAAAGGATCAGTAAATTGTTGTAAGGATAGAAGTGCGAGAGACTTGTTTAATAAAGGTTTAAACATGCTTGCTTGAACTGTGGTTCCCTGCAGGCTAGTCAGCAGCTGTACAAAGTGCTTACAGGATGACGATAAGCTTCCCCACCTTCCACATGAAAGACCTTGGTCTGCTTTCTGTAATATAAACTGTCTCATTATGACAGTTCTCTCCTAGGCATTACTCAGCTTAGTCTGAGGATTAGTAATAAACCAGCCACAAAAAATAATTCTTCATAATGTAGCATTGTGTGCTATGGGAAGGCATTGAGGTAGAAACTGGTAGGGGAGG